>JAPSGF010000106.1:401202-545246 GCA_035772895.1 Perdix hodgsoniae
AGAGGAGAGGAGAGGAGAGGAGAGGAGAGGAGAGGAGAGGAGATTTTTTTTAATCCTTGCAAATAGTTGGTCATTATATCTGTCTGAGTTTTGACTTTAATTCTTTAGGGTGAAAATATAGATATGGAAATGAAAGATGTATAGATAGATAGTCAGATTGAAGACAGACAAGGGGCAAACAGAAATAAAAGATAAGAAGAATATTATGATTTCCTTAGTTTTACTAAGTTCTTCATGCATCCAGTACAAAAAAAGAAATAATTCTTTCCATTTTGGAAAAAAAATGGACCACAATTGAAATCTGTAGCAACACCAATTCTGAAATTCTAGTTTGAAGCCTTGAGCCATTTAGGTCACACAAATCAAAGCAGAACACAATTTCACAATAGCAATATTTAATATTTACATATATCAGTGAAACCAGTGATTACAGAGGTGTCCCCATTAGTATACAGACACAACACTAAGCATCCCTGGGGCAGGGCAGCTGGGAACAAACAGGTGGCAGCAGTACATTTACCTTTCCATGGGATGCTAGATACAGGTGGGGATCTTTCCTTGTACTGGTTCTGGCGCAGCACAAACTGAATCTCTTGTTGAGATAAGAAGCGGTGAAAAAACTTCAAGGATGAGGGCAGGGCTGATGTTTAAGGGCCATGAAGATCTCATCAATCCCGTCTCTCAATCTGACTACATATTAAGCATCCTTCTGGTTGCCTCCTTGACTTCCTTTGCGTTGAATCAATTGGTGTCTGTTTTTTTTATGGCAGTATTGCCCAGGCTTTGCTGCTTACAATGCACATCAGATTTGAGGCCACCTGGCAAGTTCGGATGCACCTAAATCACATTGGCAAACCTCAACGAGTCTTACACTCTCTTTACAACAGGTATTTTAAACTTCATAGGTCATTCTGCTTGCTTCCAGGGGTGAAGTTATGCTTCAAGGAAGTGTCTGTGTGCTCCTCGTAGCACTACTGACATTTCCTTCACCCGTTTTTGCAAAGGGTTCATGTGTTGCATTAGAGGATGGCACATATGGCCGTGTATGTGTGTGGAAGGTCTGGGTGTGCACAGAAGGCTTTCTCTCATGCTACAATACAGAAATACGAACACTTGACTGAGAAAACGTAAGTGCCTCTTTTAGGAAAATGGATTCCAACAGTTTTAGATATATTCAGGTTTTCATAACTCTCTACAGGCATTCAGGATGGATAACAATTTTCTTGCAGCTTGCCTGACTCAGGGAAGCCAGGGGCATGCCCGTGAATAGCCTTTGGAAGACAGTGACGCTGTGGGGATTCTGAAACTTGCCAGTCATGGGCTTTGGCATGAAAGGCTTGACTGTGAATGGTGGTAAAGAATTATGCAGATCCTCCTTGGGATTACTGCTGCTGTAACAGTAAGACTTATGCAATTTGCTGCCTTTCAGATTGTATCTCTGATTTGTTACTGAGCTGTGTGTAATTACTCGCCTTATTGATTTAATGTTTTTCTTTAGCAGTTAATTGCTCGTGCATGTGATCTATTCTAGAACAGCCCTACAAAGCTGTGAGGAATTTAATGAGACTTCTACACAGTCTTGTGAGGACAAAATTGATGCTGAGGTTCTCCTTTGCACTTAGTTAAACTCTTGCTCCAAAATATATGGTCTGCATTGACCAAAATGCTCTGCCAGGGCTACTGCATGTAGAAGATGCACCTGAAGAATTGGGCTTTGGTGACAGCAAGATAGCAAAGAAAGGGATTTGGATCCAGGGTGGCTGAGGGAGGCTGAAGTCTGTGTGTTTCATTTGACTCTGCAGTGCTGTGGGTGCAGCTCAATATATTCTCTGTGGATCCTAAAGTAAAACTGGGTTCCTGGGTAGCAAGGTAAGGGAATGTCACAGGCATAGATTGATCTGGTTAACTCCGTGACAGATTACAGTGCACCAGTACACCACATGATGTTTTGGTGTGGAATATTGAAAACCAAAAAACGTAAAACCATGACAGAGGAACACACGTGAGCTCAAGGTAAGTCTGGAGAAGACAGGAAACTACTTACATCCAGGGAGAGCTATTTACATCTTGCTTTGCGCAGTTGATAAATGCACACCTTGTCAGTGATTCGGTTTCCCGTAAACACAAGAGGGCAAATGGTGAGCTTCTATGTGGGGACCTTACTTTATACATAAACATGGCAGACCGGACCAGACAGATCTGTGTTTTTGACACTACCTGAGTTTCAGCAGGAGTATTTGGATAGATGAAAATCTGGGGTCTCAGATGCAAATGACCTAGCCATTTTCAACCTTGATTTCTTCATTTAAAAAATCCATTTTACTCCCCTGAAGCTGCTGAACATTTGCGGGTTTCTTTGTTCCCCCTCATAAATACAGCACGATGCATTATTTTTGTAATATATGATTTTGCAGCTCAAGGCATGTCTTGGTATCCCCTGCAGGTGGTTCACATTCCCGAAATGTTTGTCTGAAAGGCAGTGAATGAAAAATGGTTAATTAATATTCCAGAGGGATATCTGACTTCATGCAAGCATCTTGTACAATGAAAGCAAAGATTGGAAAGGAAGCAATGGTGATAAATGAAATAGGAAAGAAGTTTTCTACTGTTCTGTAAAATGACACTTTTATCAATTAAAATTCCTATATTACTTATATTTCCCATTTGCACATTTTTGGAGGGCCATTACACTTTATCCAAAAGTATTCTTGAGCAGGAAAACAAATGTACAACTGAATATGGGAAGTATCATATACTTCTCAGCTATTCTGAAATATCTGAGAGCTGAGTTATCCCAGTCTACACTGAAATGGAGACTGATAATGTGCAATTACATCTGAGCTGCCTCTGCTTTCCAGAGGTATTCAGTCAGGGTTTGTGCATCTCTCTGATCGCGTACCATTACCATTAAAGAATTGGTAAGAATGTAAAGCTCTCTGTTACCTTTTACTGCATACCAACCTGTCTTCTCCTCATGCATGTGCCACACACGAAGCCAATTAGTCCATTGGTGACTTGAATTAAGCAAAGAATTGCTTCAATCACACCAATGGCCAGCAGAACAGAGAAAAGGACAATATTCCAAAGGATGATGTTTTCAGGTTCTTTGCAAATGCTCCATGTTGTCTGGTTGAACAAATAATTGTATCTGTTACAAAGAAGAATAATTGGCAATATATTAGAAAATATGAATTTGAGAATGCTTTCACCTGTGTGCCATTACAGAATAGCTTTGCATTTTATGGCTTTACATTTTTTGATTTTGTTTGCTCAGTGTGAAAAGGTAGTCTCAAACTATACTGCAATTGGTAAATCTGATGATTCTCTTCAGGATTCCCTTTACAGAGATTCAATTAATGACTATACCCATGCTTTTCTGCATGCTCTCAGTAGTGCTAAAACCTAAGGGGAAAGGTATCTAATGGTTTTAAAATATTTCTCCATATCATCCTTTTCAGCTGAGGTATCTCAGCCCCATCCATCATCTCTAGGTCTGGCTTGAAGAGTGTGGTTGCCAAGTTTGCCTTTATAGGATCAAAAGAGATTTTTGTTTTGCTTTTCAGAAGTAGGCAGAGTAGACTCAATTCATGTTGATTTAACAGATTAATATGGCATAATTATAAAATACTTCCTCTTGACTCTGATGATAGTCACAGCTCATCGCTCAGCTGTCTTTTGAAGGCATGGTGCGACATGCACAAGGGGTTGCTGACAAGCACAATGGAAGAAACGTAGGCACTTTGCCTATAGGTAAGCTCTTGGCCAGAGGGGTGACCAGCTGGAACATGCTGGTTCAGAGGAACATGATTTTGGGTGTAGACAGTGTTGACCATCTGTTCACTTAAAAAAAATAAGTTTTTTGTGAAAAGAAGAACAGTGAAATCAGGGAACACAAACTGAGAGGAGCTTGTAAGTCATACTCACTCTAGAGTGTTGTTTCTGAAAGGATAAAGGTATTCTCCATCACCTGTGTCACACAGAGGGCCCCCAGTCAACCCCATTGAGGAGAAGACTGTGCAGTACACTCCTCCTGCAAACCCCAGCAGAGCCAGAAGTACTGACAGCAGCATCTGAAAGGGAAAAGACCTTCAGTATTACATGCACACAGGCACTGAATATCATGGAAAGCTTACACTGAATGGGAAGGAAGCTATCTGTTTCCTACTATATGATAAAAGTCATAGGATGATATCTGTGGAATAAAAGATAGCTGGCTTCTAACTAGTTCAACTATCCTAGATACTAAAGGTTTTCAAATTGTATGTATTTTACTTTTGAAAGTAGGTAAGACTGGAGATTTAATCATTCTTACTTTTATTGATATAAATCTGATGAGCCATGAATGAAACTGTGATATGATATGGTCTATTTCATATGACTTGTCATTCCAAATTATTCTCCCAGAGCACCTCTCTCAGCCCTTGAACCAACTGAAGCAAGCAATTTCTGAACCAGGTATGAAAGCAGTGAAGTATGCATCAGTAATTTTTGCCAATTGATGAGAAATGTAACAGAGTCTTTCTGCTTTCCTTCATTTTGCAATAGCTTGAAATGTGGTAACCACCACTCACGTTGAAAATTCTGGTCCACGTGGCAGTGAATAAATGATGGCTTCAAATGAACAGGCTGCCCAGAGAGCTGTGGTGCCCCATCCCTGGAGGTGCTCAAGGCCAGGTTGGATGGGCCCTGGGCAGCCTGAGTTGGTGGTGGTCAGCTCGCCCACAGCAGGTTCCCTGAATGAGCTTTAAGGTCTCTTTTAACCCAAGCCATTCTGTGTTTCTATGATAGAATTCTGGGTAGCCTTTTTTTAAGGTATTTTCTCCATTTATTTCCATGCTCTGTTTGACTTAAGTCAAAAACTGGCATAAATTGAGAATTAACACTTCTCAATGTAATGTTGGTTTTAATAATTAAATACATAGAAATCTATTTAATTTCAAGTGTATTTCAGATCTTATGCCAACCAGTAGTACATCAGGTGCCAGGATTTTCAAACAGTAAGACATTATGTATTTTCAGATTTTAGATTTGTATCTTAGCAGAGGGAATTTTAACAAATACTAATCGTGTTTTAAAAATACATTTTGTTTATAATATACTTTATTTTCTTTATAAGATGTCAGGAACATATTCCTTTGGAGGCAGAACATATCTTTTAGACAGCACTCTCAGACATAGGGGTTTGGGGCAGTTCTGTGTGGAGCCAGGAGTTGGACTCAGTGATCCTTATGGGTCCCTTTCAGCTTGGGATATTCTGTGTCTCTTTACCTCCACAGAACTGTTCCCTTTGTTCTGGGGCAGTTTTCCACTAATGTATGGGATGTATTGCTGTCTGTAAATAGGAATAAGACACTCAGGCAGGTGCTACTAGTGTTGCTTCTGGGACAGGCAACCCACTAGTTCAGTGAAGAGTCCTTAACAAGGCTTGTGGTTGTTCACACAAGAAGAAGAGAGAAGAAACCCTGTGGCCTGAGAGTCAGGGCACAAGCAAGCCTGAGGAAGCACATGGAGAATACTCCCATCCATGACTTGGGTTTGAAGCAAGGCACCTCAGGCCTCCATTTCCCCATAGCCAGCAAATCCCAGTGACAGCTAGCAGTCCAAAAGGAAGGCTCTAATGTCAGCTGCTCTGCAGAGCTCTGTACTATAGAGCCAGATGGAAATATCCACTGTCCATCCTGCAGATTTATGACACAGTCTTGAAAACAATTCCCAATACAGGCATGTTCAAGCTGGTGGACGCAGTTTCCAACTTGCCAGAGGATGACATGACTGCTTTTCATACATTCTTGCCTGTTGTCAGCTGTGAATTGACTCATTTTGTGTGTTCTTTGCCTCTATAGCAATCCCTGGATTGCAAGATGTATCTTGGGAAACTTATTTCATCATACTGATTCACAATTCTGATTTTTGCCACGCTGGATGCTCCAGTCTTTATCGGCACGTTGGCTGAGTTGTGTCTTAGTGGAGGGTTATGGTCAGCAAAATGTAGGTAGTCTGGTATTGTCCTGGATCAAAGCAGTGCCTGGGTTGTAGCTGATGCCTTGTCTCTCATAATAAGATCACCAGCTGTGCTTCACAGTGACGGTGAGTGACTGATACTGTGTCTGAAACTCCTACCTGAGCTGAACCATTACTCCCTGGCTATTTTCTCATTTACTTCATCTGTGAGTTCTACATCTTGCTTAAAGGACTTCATTTATGATTATGATACTTTTATCTCAGCACAACAGGCCTATTGACCATTATGATAAAAAAAGACAAATGCTTTCTTTCTATTACTGTTTTACAGTGGTTAGTACTAGTACTAGTAGTACCTGCTGGTGATAGCTTTCGTGATTGTTCTTTAACACAGGATTTTATCCTTTGAAATCTCTTGGCTGCATGCTTGGCTTCATCTCACATGCTTCTTTTACTGTGCCTATGGTCATATAGCCAAAGGTTTACTTGTCACTGAAGGGGACTCAGCTGCAGTTGTTGCTGCAGTGTAACTGCTGAACTGGCTCTTCTTGGCATTTACTAGACACAGCTCCCTACTAATTCTATGGTTCTGGAGATTTTTCAATAGGCTTGTTGCACATTCTATGGAAATCCAGTTTTATTAACTGTGTCGTCATCTCAACTGTTCAGCATTTACCCTTGTTATACTGTTTTCACTTATCACTTATTATATACATATATATATATATATATATATATACATATAATTTCCTCATTAGGTTTTCAGTTGCAGTATTAAGTCTAAGCTGGGATGCTTGAGTTTGTAGAAATTATTATTTTCTCATGGTGTTGGCCTGACTACCTCCTGAAAATATTGTGCTATCATTTTTGCTGATTTTGCTGACTGTTCTTGCTTTCTTCTGCAGTTTCAGTGCTTTATTCTTCACATAGTTAGTTTGTCTGTGCTGAGCTAATGAAGACCTTTAGCATTTATTCTTTGAGCATTTGCACCAGCCGCTTTGGTGAAGTTTCTTATGTCCCAGCTGGTACTGCTCTGCACTTCTCCTTTTTGCCCTGTTTTTCTGTTTCTGAGTTTGTTTGCTTTTTTTTTTGTTTGTTTTTAAGGAATTAATAACCTATCTGGCTATCTGCCTGTCTCTGCTTATTTACGTTGGTTGATCTGGAAAGCTGTTACAGCTATTGTTGTTCCATTAGTTACTACTAAGGAAGGTGTGGTGGGACACACTGCAGAATGTTTGCTGAGGCAATGACATAAGCTGTTTTTCAGGGGGCTTTTTTCCTTGTTGTGCCAATGCTGCTAATGCTTTCAGTGGTGTACATGCTAAGCTGCAGGACACTGAATCACTTTCTACACCTCTTACTTTCCAAAATCATTAATTCATAATGCAAGAACAAGAAGCCATCTAGATGCATTGGCCAGCAACAATTTTAAATGGATTAATAAAAAAAATTACTCAACGCAGCACATAATCACTATGAACTGGAGAACACAAAAGATGAATAAAACAATGAGAAATACAGTAATTATTATTACTGTTGTTGTTGATACTTAGCATGGAAGGAGTGTGATGAAGATTGGAGCTATTAAACTAGGAATTGCACAAATGATCATAGGACAGAGCCTCAACCCTGAGGAAAATGGTGATGTCCTGATTGAGTAATAATTCAAAGCACTATGGGTTCTCTAGCCCTTTTTCTTTTTCTTTGAAAAGCAATGCTGAGCGTTGTCTAAGTGACCATTTAACATCTAAGGAACCTAAGCAGAAACTATCCTTGGACCTCAGTGATGCCTGAGTAGCTCCAGTGAGTGTTATTTCTCTTCCAGTGGGTGGAAGATGGTGGACAAGACACCAAGACCTGTGGATCTCATTTCAGATCCTCACAGAACTGCCACTGTGCATGTCTGAACCAGTCCCAGAGCTCCTCTGCTCTCCAGAGCCTGGTGAATCACATCATTCCCAGCTTTGGGTACACAGCCCATATGGTCAGTATGTCTGAGCAACCTTGTAGGTCTCTGTACATTTTTTCCCACTATCTCCAAAGTAATTTTTTCCTAAGATTCTTTATCCTGAAGAAACACATCATTGGTCTTCAGATCTCCCTACCAAAGTTACCTCTTTTATAGAACTGTAGAATATCTCAAGTTGGAAGACACGATGATCATTGAGTCCAACTCCTATGTTTTACACTGCTTAGAAATCACTTCTCTCCTAGGGCTTTGCAGGAAATATGTTCTTTAACGCCATTCATAGCAGCTTGTTTTTCACCTGTGCACCCATCTCATATCTGTGTTGGGCTACATGCTGTTTATGCAATTGGATGGCTTGTACAGATACTTTCATTTCCACTGTCAAGAGGTAGGCAATTTCCATTATCCTAGAAGGCAGATATTTCAAATGTGTATTGTCCTCATCAAGACTTTTCCCTAGTGTAGTCTGAGAAGCTTCATCATCTGGCCATTGGCTTTCTTTCTACAGATAGAGCAGAACATAAAACATTTTCTCAATGATGTTTGTTGTATGCCTCTATAACAGCAAACTAGAATAATAGAATTGTAGAATATACTGAGTTGTAAGGGACCTATACGGATTATCCAGTTCAAATAAGGCAGAGGAAGAACAGTTTGTCCATTACCTATCAGTGCTGGGAAAATATAGACAGGATATCTGGCCACCAAGAGGCATAACTCGGACATCTCAGACATCAAAAGGAGGGTGGTGGTGAGCAGAGGAGCACGTGGAGGTCTGCAGATGTGGGCTACTGGCAACACTGTGATACCACCAGAGTCAATGGGCTGAGGGAGAAAGAGAGCGTGTCCTGGGACATTTGACTTTTGCTGTGTACTATTTATTGCTGGGAGGAAGGGAGACTGGAGAGCTCACATCCCAGCTCTGCAGTTGGACCGCGTGGCCATCATTAGCAAATCCTCCTTGATGTGAACATGACATTCAGTAAAATCAATGTAATGGCCTGTCCTTTGGGACGTACTCACTAACATCCTAATGAAGAATGTTATTTTTGTATTATTCATAGTGAACTAAGTAAAATGAAAAATCTTGAAGAGGTAAAGATTATTTCATGGATCAAACTAAACATTAATTGGAGAGTGCAGAAGAAGTGCTTTATTGCATGGAATCTCTTACTATAGGTCACTCTTGGGGAGGATACAAACTGAAAAAAAAAACACATAGTCAGTTTATTCCTGCTAATGATGATGGCCTCAGAGAAGTCTGTGCCCTGGGCATGAAAATTAATGGAGATGTCTGTATAACATGCTGCTTCATAATATTCTTAATTATCAAGAGAAAAAGTCTCTCTGGCCTTTGTCTGGATGACGGGGAGCCCAAATTGCATTTGCACCTCTCATGTACACAGCCCTTGGGCAAATGCATGCTATGGATGAGAGCCTCCCATGGGGACCAGCCCTTGGGAAGCAGTGCTGGTTCCCAAGGGCCAGCCGTGGAAGCTCAGGCTTTTAGCAGGTGATCTATCTGCCCATATAAAGGTAAGCAGGGATAAATCTATGGAAAAGAAAACTGCCATGGAGGAGTTTGGAGGAAAGAGGACCATCGCTTCACGCAGGAGGAAGCAGGAGACATGCTTTACTTTTTGCAGGGTGAGGTGAAGTATCTTTGCTTCCCCTACCCTCAGTGCTGTGGCTAAATGCCCCAGTACTTGCCCTGGTTGAGTACAATTCCCTTCATATCAGTGTCTGCAATATCACTGCATTCTTGTTAGCTAAATGAGCTCTTAGCCCCAGCCCAGGGACGCTGCAAATCAAGCTCTTCTTCTGCATTTCCATGACTTGGCTGCTGATGGTGGTGTGACAGTTTGTTATTTTACGTTTCCACCTGCTGAGCAGCCATTTCAGAGCTATTGTGCAAACCCCACAGCACCATTTCAACACATCTACTTACCCCACATCTGTTAGCGCAACATCCTGCTCCGCCTGCTCCCAGCATCATGACTGCTGGCAAAATAACCTGCGAGAAAAGCACAAGTTGGATTGGCTCACAGTCCTTCTGCTTGGCTGGCTGTTAAAGTCTAGGAGCTGAAGCTTCATGTTCATCAAATGTAAACTACTTTCTGCCTCTCCTCTGTGAGTTACATGATCTGAGGTGCCCGTGCTTGCTGAAAGTAACTCAGGAAGAAGAGTGGCATTACGGTTGCCTGGCAAGCTTCTAACACAGTAATTCTGCATGCTAAAGCTATCTGAAGCTGTACTGCTTATTTTTAGCAGGAGATCGTTTGGTTTTGTTCTGACAAAATATAATTTCTGCTCTTGGAATATTTCCTCCTGCTCCACTATTAGAGTTTGCTACTGGAGCAATGGAGGTAGGAGGCCAACTATTTTGCCTTCTGCTGGTCTCAAACTTGAATCTCCATCCTTCACCACCCATTTAAGTGCTAGGAAGGCTGCACTGGTCAGTCAGACTCTCTCCCTGACCCAAGCTGGGACTGCTCCAATGGATGGGCCTGTAGGAAGCAGGTTGTGGTCACGTCATTTGGGTTTAGATAAAGCCATCCACATCTTACTTGCGTAAGCCATAGTGATGATTTGTGCCATGCCCTCCTTCCTCTCCCTCAGTTGAATGTTTTATCCTGTGGGATACTGCCTGAGCTGGAATGGAAATTTTAAATTTTCATGAAAAAAAACCAACCAAAAACATGTTATCTTGAGAAAGTAAGAATTTCCATGAGCCAAAACAAAACCTTTCCCTCCTGACTATCACTTTAGCAGGATCTAAAGAGATTTCCGTATCCCTGCAGTAAGATTTCTTTTATAGGATCATAGATTCATGGAATCAATAAGGTTAGAAAAGACCTCCAAGATCGCCTTGTGCAACCATCAACTCATCCTCACCATGCCCACACACCACGTCCTTCATTGTCACAGGCACACAATTTTTTAACACCTCCAGAGACAACGACTCCACCACCTCCCTGGGCAGCCTGTGCCAGTGCAACACCACTATTTCTGAAAAGAATTTTTTCCTAATATCCAATCTGACCCTCCCCTGGCACAACTTTAGTTATGGTAGTTTAAATTCTTGATGCATCCTGGTCTAAATTATAATTGGGAAGTCAGTTTTAAGCTTCCTGAAACACATCTAGCTTTTGTTCTTTGTGCTAAGCTTCCAGAAAACCTTCACAATGGACTTTAGTCAGCAGGGAACTCCCAGTTCACATCAGCTTTCTCCATGGTAATGGACAGGTTGATCTGGACAGATACAGTGCTGTCAGCTACCATCTGTATCTCAGGATGTCATGCCACTTACACAGGTGCTCTGCAGATAGGAAAGGCTGCAATTAGTTTGGTAGCTAGAAGGCAAGAAAGCTTTTAATCAGTCTAGCTTTGCAGCCAAAGCACTCCTGCTGCCTTGCATCTGCCCACCACTGTTACTGCATGTATTTCAGAGCTGTGTAAGAAAACAGTATCTTACAAAGTAGGAAATGGTCCCTGTAAAATTAATGAAAGGAGGAGGGGGGGGGAAAATGGGAAAGATGTAAAATCAGCATGATGAGATGTTGTCTCATGTAGGAGATGAAAAGCAGAATGTCCACAGTGAATGAAGTCCAGGGAATTTATGTGCATAGTGTGAATATCCATTTAAGACTGTGCAGGACAGTGTTACAAAACCTCCTTGGACTTGTAGCCCTGAAGCATTTGCTGGTGAATTTACTCCTAGTTACATTTTATGATCCCCTCAGGGACAGCCTACAGCACCTACAGTGGTTGTTCAACCACAGATGGAGTCTTGCAAGGGTAGAGAAGTGAGATTAAAAGACCTTATCCTGAAAATAGCCAACTCCTAAACACAAGTGGTCCCCAAGGCAGTACATTGCCACCTGGCTTTCAGGGGGAGCTAGCACTTCATCCCATTGAATGAGTGTACCCTGTCCTTCAGAACTCTCTCTTCATCAGAGGTTTCTCATCTAAGCATTTCCCAGTGCTTCACACAGGCTTCCCATCAGGAAGGATGTTACTATGGCACATGGAGAGAATCTTCATTTCTTTATAACCTAAATTTTGGAAATAAGTAAATGGAAAGGTTTTCATGTCATGTAAATTCCCATTAGAGAAGCAACAGGAGGAGAAAGAAAGAGTGAGACTGGCTGCTCAGCTGAAGAGTGTGCTGAAGACCTGGGTATCCATCAGTGGGTTGAGTTTCCAGTTGGAGGCAAGTATGTTTTCATGGTGGAGAGCTATGCAGCCCAGTCTTTCTTACTGTGGACTCAGGATACTGCCTGGGCTCCAGTCATGGTGTATTCTTGCCCTCTGCATTACCTCTCCTATGGCCCAGGAGCCAGATACCATTTTTTCATGCTTCCAGCACCTGGAAGATGGAGCCAATGATCTTTCCCTCCTCCACCCATGGGCATTTCTCATACTGTCTTCTGGAAAACATGTACACTCAATGGCAGTATTTGTGGATTGATAATTACTCCTATTGCTGGTGTCTGTGTTTTGAAGGCCAATGCAAATGCTTCCTTCCCTCTCCCTTTGCTGTTCTCATTTTTAAAGTATGCAGTACTGACCACAGGAAAGCCTCTGTGGCAGCCTTAAAAGAAGGCACGTTCTGAATGAGCTTGTGATGCTTTCATGCTTGACATTTGCCTTTTCTTTCATTGAACGCCAATGACTCCTGGGCTTGCAGTGATACCAATTTTCCACCAGTCTCTCATGTAGTTCTTCCTTTAAGCTTCCTTCCACACACTCATTGCTTACGTTCAAGCTAAGTGTGAGTAATATGCCCAAGTGGCAGCTAGAAGAAGAAGCAGGTAAGCTGCTGGTGGGGAGCAATTTATTGAATGATCTTATATCACATTTCTGCAGGGGGAAATATAAGTCTGAACCACATCCATTGTAGTTTTCTATAGACTTAAGTGCTATCTGGCCCAACTGAATAAGATTTACTTCTTTCTAAGTTAATTATTTCTAAACATTCGGTTTTCTGATGTGCAGGTAGCCATCTCTGCACCAATTTACCATCTGCCTGGGCTGCATGACATCCACTGCTTATCATATGCATGTCACTTGCTCAGCCTTTTGCCTGCACCTGAGTGGATAACTGAAAGAACGTGCACAGACAAGGCTTCTAATGAACTGGAAATATCACTATTCCCAAATATGTTCCCTTCTGGTTACAGATATTCCATTTTTTTTCTAAGTCTTGGAACGGAGAACTGGTCACAGAACAACATGCACAAACCAGACCAAATCCAAGAGTATCTGAGTATGGAGGAGTGTGGGAGGCATTTGGGGTTCAAGACCTTTTCAGCTCCACATTCACACAATGGTGGCTGGGTCACTGATGAACACCTACCAAAACACATTTCAGTTTTGCCCTTAATATTTTAGATAGGTTCTGTGGGAATAAAATCAGTGAGAGGAATAAGGCAGGACCGTATCCAAGGTGAAAGCTCACCACCTCTAGCTAGCTTAGGACCTCATCTATGCTTCGACTGCAAAGACGTGATCACCCACATCACTGTTCTTCACAGTGGAAAGGCAGTCTTACTCATGATCTGGAGAAGCTGATGTTTATTTCAGAAATACACTGTATTTCAGGATCTGGGACTTTTTTAAGTCTTAAATGCATTTTCTCTTCTCCGCACTCGACCTTCCCAGTTAACCTACTTGGATGTTTCTGAAAAGGAACTAACATGATTTTTGTTACACTAACCGAAGTTCTACAAAACACAAACAGAAGAAACTCCTCTCTCTTACCAGTATTCCAGCTCCCAGAATGCCTTGGAAAAACCAGACCAGATCAGTTATCTCACTGAGCTGCAGAACTTGTCCATTGGGGAAGAACAGGAGGATGTTGGAGACTATAGCACACGCAGCCAGCGGGAACAGGGTGATCCCAATGCACCTCGAACACCTCCCTGTGCACATGGTGGCTCTCTGCTGGGGAAAGATGCAGTAAGGTTTGGATTCCTGCTGCACTGTAGGCACAGAATTTCAGCAGTCTTCCTTCTCAGTGAAAGAGGGATCAGATGTGAAACAAGAAATGTTCTAGTTAAGACTGTCATGCACAATATTGTCATGCAAAGCCTGTTCTCTTCATAGCTTTCATTTAAAATGGAATTATTCCAAACTGTATTGTTTAAATTAGATTTATTTAAAATTACCATGAATAAACAGATGTTGGTATGAAATGGATGGAGAGTTATATTTTAGTTGTTAACGGGAGATTGCCTGACCACTGGGAACATTGAGAACACCACTGTGGCCACACAAGTGGATACCTTACCTGGCAGATTTTCAAGTGGGGCTTAGGCCTTGTGTAGAAGATGAGATGGTGAAGTACCTGATGACCTGGTTTAGTACCAGACCTGGAGGTTGGTGGCCCTGCCACAGGCAGGGGGGTGGAACTTGATGATTATTGGGGTCCCTTCCAACCCAACCCTATGATTTATGGGGGCACTTCAGTCAAAACTATAGTGACAGTAAGAGGTGGATAAACTTTCATGGCTGTTTCCTGTGACATGCTAAATCTACAGATAAGGGTAGATAGGACTGTGGGCTATGGGGCTGTTTGGCACCCATGATAAAGTATCCAGAAAAACTGTAATCACATCTAGTTCCATGGCTATATGCTAAGAGTAGGTTGGAGAGCCATTCCACCTCATTTTCAGAGATCTGCCTTAATGTGTGAAACTGCTGCTTAACATTTTACAGTTGTCAACATTTTTTCTTTTAAACCCAAAGAATCACTTTTTGCAATCAAAGAATCATCACAGATAAGGCTTTGCTTGGAAGAGATCTCTGCAGGTCTTCACCCCAACCTCCTGCTGAAACCAGGGCTGCCACCAACACCAGGTATCTGCATTGGCCCTAGCTTTGTTCGGCTGAGCCTTGAAAAGCCCCAAGCATAAAGTTATGACTACTTTTGGTGACTTGTTGCAGGACTGCCACATCATCTGAGTGAATACTTCTTTCCTTATGTCTTATATGAACTTCACAAGCTGGAAACACTGCTGTTGCTCCTTATTTTATCCTCTCCTGCCACTCCGTCACCCTTGTCACTCCCTCCAGTAGTGGTGTAGGTTGCTATTAGATTCCCTTTCACCAAACCAAACAACTCCAGTTCCTACTACACCCAAGCTGCGATCTATAGCCAAAGAGAAGGCCGATCAGTTCAAAACTGGATCCATATACATTTCTCCAAGTAAGGCTGGGAGACTCAGACTCCTGGAAATGAGATTACTGAACTTTCACATTGCCGTTATCTTTATGGAACAAACTGATCACAACTTCTTTGTGATCAGGAAGTATAGCCTGGAGATAAGAATGCTCTGGAGAGACCTTACTGTGGCCTTTCAGTATTTAAAAGGGGCTTGTAAGAAACATGGAGAAAGGCTTTTCACCAGGGCTCACAGGGACAAGACAAGGGACAATGGTTTTCAATTGAAAGAGGGTAGATTTAGATTGGATGTAAGAAGGAAATTTTTCATAATGAAAGTGGTGAGGCACTGGAAGAGACTGCCCAAGAAAGCTGTGGATGCCCCATCCCTGGAAGAGTTCAAGGCCTGGTAGCATGGGGTCCTGGGCAGCCTGATCTAGTGAGAGATGTCCTTACTCATGACAGGGGATTAGAGGAGATCTTTGAAGTCCCTTCCAAACCAAACCATTCTATGGTTCTTCTCATCACTTCATGACAGTTTAAGGCTTTCAAACGCATAAAAACACAACATTTAAATCTGTAAGTTTCTGTCGTCAGAGAAAGTTGATCTGAATACCCATCCTTTTGGTACACTGTGTTATTCATGCACACACACCCATGCACACAAGTTTGCCTTCGTTTGTTATGTGCAAATAGTTTTTATAATAGCCAAGGCAGTAAACAATGAAATGTGCCTCAATTTAGTCATTAGCTAATCCTGCAAGTTCTGTGTCAAAAGTTGATGCTGGGAAGGTATTAAGCAGGCTGAGAGTACATAAATCAGTCTGGGTTGTGTTCCCAAGCAAAAGGCCCAAATGGGAGAGAGCAGGAACATATTTGAGAAAACCAGAGGCCTACTGAACCCAGCTTCAATGACAGAATGAAGACAGTGAAAAAAATGAGGTAAGGCATGAAGACAGACCTCTGATTTGGAGGGATGCAGGATATTGCTGCAAGGTCTCTGAGATTGCCAGAGACTTCTGAGTTTGCATTTCTACAGCAAAAAATTGATCTCTATGACTATGAATTTAATAAGAGCACTCTGCTTATCTACATTATCTTCAGAGTACTTCATAATCACATTTTGTGTTTTAATCCAGCCTTAAAATGAGTTATCCAGCATTAAACTATTTCAGAAAGGAACATTTAACAGATAAGTTTCTTAGTTTATAGTCATTACCTGTTGTTTATATAATGCTCAAATTTGGGCAAGGCATTTTGTAAGCATCTGGATAAAAAAAAAAAGCAACTGGCTTCAAAAGATAAAAATCAAACAGACAATGTACAAAGGAAGGATGGAAAAGGGAGGGGATGGAAAAAATACTGGACATTTTAACTGCCTTTATCCAAATACCCAATGCATTTTTATGCTGACCTTTTCCTGCCCGCTTTCTCACTTTGCTCCCACATTTGCTTTTCCATACATTTGCCCAACCTCATCTGCTTCCTCACAGAGAGAAGCAAACAAGCACAGGCACAGCCTTGCCTCCTCCCATTTAGCTGAGACTTGTTGGGGAGCATCTTTCGCACGTAGCCGCAGGGCCTGGTTCTCACCCGCTGCACAGGAGCACAACGTCGCTTCAGCTGGAAGAATGCAGATTTATTCTGGGAGGGTTCCAGCCCTGACCTATCTCAACACCACTTCCTGCTGAGAGGAGAATTGCCATAATTACCAGACCTAATGAGAGCCTCCACTGCCAGAATCAATGCAGCTGTTGTACCTGAGCACATCAGATGATATGGCCATGTTATTATGGCTTAGGAAAACACTCTGGATTGCCAGAAGCACTCAAAATGCTTTATTAATTCAGCAAACAAAAGCACTCTCTGTTTGCAGCTTTGTTAGGCAAGGCAGCAAGAGTGAGCTTCTAATTGTTAGCTAGGGTTTTAGAAGGTTTTGCTTCCTAACACAAATGAAAAAAGGCAAAGAGCTGTGCTTACCAGAACTAAAATGGCCTCCAGGCCCCACGGCCGGCATCCAGCTTCCCAGCTCCTCTTTCTTGGAGTGTGGCAGCCCAAAAGCGCACAGCAATGTTTTCAGGTGGTGACCTCTATTAAACAAATAGTGGTTCCTCTCCAGAGAGTAAGGAAATACCCCAACTTGGCTCTGGTTGGCCAGTGCAATGCTTGCGTGCCACCCTGTCCAATTGATTATTTGAGGGCAGTGTTCCAACGGTCAATGCCTTGGTGCCCCAGGACACACATTTGGGATCCGTGGAGCCCTCTGCGCTGCCACAACCATTTCAGCTGTGAGAATATGAAGAGGGGAGGAGAGGTGAAAAAGCACACTCTGCATTGCAGAAAATGTGGTTGAAGCTGCAGTAATGTCCAGCAGTTGGTGCACAGTTGTCTTCTGCACAACAGGCTTTCATCTGTTAAAATTTGGCATTGGCTTTACTCCAAAACACTATGCTTTCAGCCTTAAAGGGAAGAAAGATTGATAGCTTTTGTGCAGATAATACTTTTTCAGGGAAGAAACTGAGTTTTTGTGAATATTCACACAATGTGCCTCACGAGTTTTCTTCTGTCAGTAGCCTGTGCTCATCTTTGGAAAAAGTTTCACGCTTTGAAAGTTTGGTCATTTTGGGTGGAATCCAACTCATATGACTTCAAATGTCTGTAAGGTACACACCATCCTAGGCTATATTTATTCCTGGTGAAAAAACTCTTTTGAGGAAAAAAAAAATCACTCAACCTATTTAAGAAACCACTGCAGGGTTGTTCAAATACTTATTCTGGGCTCCCCAGTTCAAAAAAGACAGGGATCTCCTGGAAGGGGTCCACAGAGAGCTACAAAGATGAGGGCCTGGAGCATCTCCCATGTGAGGAAAAGCTGAGTAACCTGGGTTTGTTCAGCATCGGGAAAAGAAGACTGAGAGGGGAGCTGATAAATGTTTATAAATATCTGAAGGGAGGTGGGAGGCAAATGGATGAGGCCAGGCTCTTCTTAGCAGTGTGTAGCGATAGGATAAGGAGTAATGGCCTAAAGCTTGAACACAGGAAGTCCTGTACAAACATGCAGAAGAACCTTGTATGGATGATGGAGTACTGGGACAGGTTGCCCAGAGAGGTTGTGGAGTCTCCTTCTATGGACATATTCAAGACCCATCTGGGCGCCTACCTGTGTGACCAATTATAGGGAACCTGCTTTAGCAGGGGGTTGGACTCGATGATCTCTTGAGGTCCCTTTCAACCTCGGCAATTCTGTGATTCTGTGGAATACATGAAATACAGATGTTGGGATCTTGCAGTCAGATGAATCTCATCCGTGAGGACAACCAGTGTGGCAGCATGGCTGCAAAAGCACGGAGCATCAGACTCCAGGCTTCATACTTAATACCACCAGCAGCGGAGGGTGCAAGAGGGTGTCATCATCCTTATCAACTATACTGAAAATCTTGAAAAAGTCCAGAGAATAATCTCAGGCAAATAAAATTATTTGTAGTGTAAATTGCAAAAGATGTGGTAACTGAGCTAAACTATTGAATCCATGCCCCAAAATTCAGATGCCATCAGTATCCACAACATTTCACCTTGTTTCACCTGGTTGTGCTTTAACCTCGCAGGAAAGAAACAATGAATTAATGGAAAAATTAAAATTTGCAAGTCTCAGGTAGTCTTTGACAGGGCAAAAGCAAAAGATCTAACATAATTTAAAGACTTCAATTTAGAACAACTTAAAGACCATTAGCAGTTTACGCTGCCAGGTGGGCCAGCTGGGGAAGACTGCCAGCTTCTGTAATTCTGAGTTAAGAAACAAATAAGGAAGGTTCATAATGATACTTAAGATGAACCTCCTCTTAAGTCTCGTATCCTGGTTGCTTGGAGTTTTGGTAGACTCTTATTATATCTCTAAGATCCTGTCTTTCCTATTCTCACCTAGCTAAAGATCTCATTTGGGGTCAGTATCTGTAACTTGGATTCTGTTTTTCTCTCATTTTGCCCAGTCCACTGACCTCTGGGATGGTGTGCAAGGTTCACCCCTGCACTTTCTCATTGAAACTGTGTTGTTTCTGTGTTCATTTGCTGACCTTTGGAAATTTCTTCCCTTGGTTTTCCACAGCCTATCTTTATCTATGACATCATTTAGTGTCTAGATGACTTGATACCTGGACTAAACTGTCTCTTAATCTCAGATATTTCCCAGTGCCATTTGCCACCGAACTTTTAATAGTTTTTCAAACAAGCATAATGAGCAGAACAAATATTGTGCTGTGCTTTTCCATTAGCTACAGAAAGCTGTTGTCTTTTGTACTGCTGCAGAGATTTGGAACTGTTTGGGACAAATTCAGTGTTGTCATCAGTGGTTGTGCAGCATTTTGTGTGCAAGTGTTCAGCCAATGACAAGGGCTTCAAGCCATTACTGAAAAATAAATATACTGATGAATTGTATTAAACACAGTTCTGTGTTACTGCTTCGAGAATATGTTTAGATTTGCAGTTCAGAATTGCAGATTACTGACTAAGATCTGTATTCAGTCTATGATGAGTACTGAACAGTTTCTGTCTAGCTTAAAACACAGAAATCTAGCCCTTTCCCTGTGATCTCAAAGGGAAAGGCATTGAAAATGTAGGAGCAGGCTCATTTTATGCCTGCTGAAGACTTTTCCACCGAAATAAAAGAGCAGCACAGAATGAGGCAGAGCACAGGATCTTTAATCCCATGTTTTCAGTCACCAAAGTGAAGATTGTATTAGCATCAGAGAGCTTAGGTTGGCTCTTGTCTGCTTTCTGTAAGTGTTCAACTTCTCTGAAGTGACAGACTAGAGAAGTGGAAAAACGAATTAGCAAAACACAAACCAAAACACCAAAACCCATAAAATATTCATAAGAACTGAATGCTGTCTGTGAAGTGTTTTGTGGCTGAGTGTTTACAATTGTGTACATCTATTTTTCCCTCTGCAGCATCGACTTTGAAGGCAATGAAAGCATTCTGTGTTCCACTGATCAATGCCTCCTGATTATATTGACTTACTGTGCATGAGCTCTGGTCCTCATTTTATTTCTATCCTTTTAGCCAAAAACTCTTAGTTAATTTTCCAGTTTCATTTTGTAGAACATGTAGAGAAGAGATGTAAATATGCGAATACTCCAGTTCATCAAGCCAGGCATGAAAACAGATCCAGCATTACAATTTTCCTGGGTGGTGCAATGTGTGTGAGTTAGAAACTGAGGATCTGCGGCCGCGTGTGTTTCTGAAGGGCATATCTGACTGCTCACTTACTCTATTGGTAGATGTGTCCCACTTGGAGTGCAGCTGCAGCGCTAATCAGAAAATGCTTTTTTGTTGTTGATACTCTGTGTAAAAAGGGGCCAGGCAGTTCTGCTGCCATTTATTTGAGTTCCAAGTGAAGTCAGGGAGTTATCCCAGGTGCACAGTGATGCTCCACTCAGTTCAGTGTATTCTTCTTTGGAACCAGGACACAAACAACCTGTTGTTGCTGCTTTCTGTGACACTTTGAAGGAAAAGGAGGTTTTCTTGAGGAAGAACCACTGTTCTCAGTCAAAATGCTGCCAAGAAAGCTGAGCTGGCCCTGAGCAGGTCTGTGGGCCGAGCATTGAGCCCCAGCTGGCCCTACAGTTCTGGAGCAGGCACCCAACTAACAGGCCTGCCTGTACCCAGGAGTACCAGGAGCACAGGTTTTCACCCTCTGGCACACCATTGCCTCTAGGGACACTCATATCACCACCAGGAGACAGTCTTTTGGGAATGAGCCCTGTGGTTATCAGTCTCTGTGCCCAGAGCACCCTAGGTTTGCACAGCTGATGCTCTGCATAGGATCTCCTGTATGCTGGGGTGGAACAGTACTGAAACGACATCTGGCAAACAATTGGCAAAGCAATTACCCGCCTCTTGTGTGGATATATGCTTGTTGGTTTTATCCCAAAGCTCATTTTATTTTGTTACCCAGCTGTTTTGTCCAGGGAAAGCCAGTGTCCCTGTTTTCTGAAATGCCAGTGAACCATGACCTGTGGCCAGGGGTTGTTTGTGCACCTCACACCGAGCAACAACATCGCTCTCCAATATTAAAATAATTAGAGGTTTGTGCTTTCATTTTGCTGGTTTCATGCAACACTACTTTCTGGTTTTGGCTGAGGGGCATTTCTCACCCCCGTGTTTTCTCACTGGGGTTTGTCCCAGTCTGTGCTCGGTGCAGGTGAATTAGGAGCTAAAAACAGGATCCATTGGAAATACCTCTGGTTACCTGATTAAATGGGAGAAATGGTACTTCTTATGCTGATTCCTCTTCTCTCTTCCTAACTTGATCTTTCTCCCAGACAGCTGTTACTAATGAGGAGTAAACATTGGGAATATGTTACAGAAACTGCTAGAAGACCAATAATATCCTGGGTTCCATCAGAAGATGAGTGGCCAGCAGGGCAAGGGAGGTGAATGTGTCTCTCTACTCTGCCCTCATGAGGCCTCAGCTGGAGTACTGTGTCCAGGTCTGGGGCATCCAACACAGAAAAGATGTGGAGATGTTGGAAAGGGTCCAGAGGACCATGAAGATGGTCAGAGGGCTGGAGCACCTCCCCTACAAAGAGAGGGCAATAGAGACCTCATTGCAGCTTTCCAGTATTTAAAGGGAGTTTATAAACACGAGGAAAGTCAACTTTTTTTATGTGGATAGATGGCGATAGAAAAAGGGGAATGGTTTTAAACTAGAGGAGGGAAGATTTAGATTTGATGTCAGGGGGAAGTTTTTTACTGAGAGATTGGTGAGGTGCTGAACAGGCTGCCCAGAGAGGCTGTGAATGCTCTATCCCTGGAAGTATTCATGTCCAGGTTGGATGGGGCCTTGGGCAATCTGATCCAGTACTTGACCTCGTGGTTGGCAACCCTGCATGTGGCAGGGGAGTTGGAACTTGGTGATCCTTGGGGCCCCATCCAACCCGATTCATTCTATGATTCTATGAAATCCATGTTTTGTCAAAAATTGCTGATTGTGCTTGAAAGCTGTTTGACACTATCAGGAGGGAAGATGTCAGTAGCTCAGGCTGATATTCCTGGTCAGATGGAGAAACCTTTGACTTGACTGGGGAAAGTGAAAACCTAGTTTGAGACTGAGGCATTTGTGACAGCAGCTGGAGCAGAGAGAGAAGAGCATCAGCCTGTATGCTGAGTGATCACTCGGTGTCCTGTTATTCTGAGGGGACTGTCCTGTCTTCCAGTGTCCCCATCTGGTTTGATGCCAAAAAAAAAAAAAAAAGAAAATCAATCCTGATTGTGCTGGTGTAACTGTGATGTGATGTTTCAAACAAGTAAACAAGGCCAAGTTTCAAGGCAGAATTACTGCTTGCCGGCATATCTGCTAACTGCTTACTTCAGCCTGCATTGGAGAAACAGATATATGTGGGAAAAAACGGGCGAACCTTTGGAAATGCATCAGCTCTTCAAGTCCAGAGATCTGACTGTTTGTTTTTTTTTCCAGCTGGTTGAAGAGAGCATAGTGCATCTTCTCTGCCCCTGGAGTTGTTGGTATGGGCCAACAGAATGGCATAAGGATATTTCACATCTTTACATACCGCCTGCAACAGAACAACCCAAGGCAATTTGGGCAATACTTTCCAAAGTGTTTGGTTTCTGAAAGTGATTCTCTGATTACACAGACAACTGCATCACAGAACTTTCAGAGAAATTAAGCAATCTCTGTCTTCAAGCAAATTAGACTTTGCTGTTTCTGTCACCACTGGAAGGCAGTTTCGAGAGTTTTCTAGAGGATGAAGGTAGAAGGTAGATGGTAGGCACCTTTTTTGTAGTCTAAAATTTGATACTGAGAGTAGGTATAATTATAGGTCCCTTCTGAAAATCCGGGGCCTGACTGTCTCCATGTATTCACACATCTCTTCATCCTTAGAGGTATATCATCTCCATCCCTAAAGATGGCTGGATATGGTTCTGAGCAGCTTTCTCGAGGTGGCCCTGCTGTAGGAGGGTCTTGGAGCAGGTGACTCCAGGGATTCTGTGGCTGTGTGGTTTTGGGAAGGACTGTGATATATCAGAGAGAGAAGACAGCAGCACAGTAGTGTGGCTCAGAAGCAGCTGCACTGCCCTTTGTGCCCATCACCGTGTCATGTCCATAGAGATGGTTCTGTGCTGCCATGGGTTTTGGTTCCCAGTCCATGGCTCAGTTCTACTGCTATATCACAGCCAGCATGAAGAAGACTTAAAAAAGATGAACGAAGAGTCTGGCATACACTGATTTCATTTCTTGGCTCTTTTTCTTAGGACATGGGCCAAAGTTGAGCTAAGGGCAGGATGCAATTTAATTCTGCCATGATGGCAGGTTTGCAAAGACCGGGAAAGAATCCAGAGTGGGAGGATATTGGGTGGAGGCAGGGTCATAAAAGAGCTCAGAAAGATGAACCCACTCCCCCAGGTTTTGTGCCTGCATCTTATCTGGCCAAGAAATGCATCGTCAGTGTTCATGGGACAGAGCCTAGTGCAAGCCAAAGGATGTAATGCAGGAAAGTTGAAGTAGTGCATGGTGGAGAGCTGGTTCAGCTTTTTAAAGCTGAAGCTTTTAAACCTGCCTTATGATGCTTGCATTATGGTGTATGGCTGTTACAAGGTAAGGATACATCTACCTATGACCTTCCAGAAACATTACTGCCACTTCCTTGTAAGCACTGGTTATGAAGGAGGCTGGGATTCTTTTAAGAACTGTTATAACAGCACGTACCTGATGCTAGCTTCAGGCATCTTCCTCACAGAGTTAGCTCACCAAAAAATGTATCTGATGTTGTCCCAGACATGTTCACCAACTGCTATCAAACAAACTGGGTGCCTTTACTTGGGATAAAGCAAACAGGAAAACCGCTTGGGTTCATACAGCAGCCGAAGGAGGCTTGATGCCATTTAACCAGGAGTTCAGAGGATGCTGGATTCCCCCCGGATCCAGCTACAACCTCCTTCCACAGATGGGTTGAAGCCATCGCTTCAGGAGGAGAGGCAGGCAGGTGCCAACTGGTGCCCCCCTGCCCAAACTTTGCCTCCAAGATCCTCTTGCTTGCCCAAGCTTTGCCTCCAAGGTCCTCTTGCTCTGAAGGAAAGCTGTGATGGTTTCCATCAGCGCACCCCACCTCACAGCATCTCCATCCCACTGCACCACTGGCTCTGCTTCCCACTGAGTCCTTTAGCAGCCACACGAGGGATTTCAGCGACTACCTGTGAGATACTTGGTATTGCTCTGCTCTCCTCCATATGTCTGCCTGTATTAGGCATTAGATAAATGAACACAGTCTCATCACTATAGAGAGCAAATTGTCACAACCTCCCTGTCCACCAAGACAGTGCTTCCAAACTGAAACTTGCATATTGAAAATGTCAGCATTTCTTTGTCTGTGAAACGTTTTCACTCTTCCTGGCTGCAGAGAAAATCTTGAAAATCTGATCTGCTCAAAAGTTAGAAGTCAAATAAAGAAGTAGATTTACTATCTCTTGAAAGAAAATAGAAAATCGTTCTTGAGAGCTTGACTTAACGACTTTCAGTACCCTAGAACGGCAATATCGTCCTTTGGGCTAACAGGGCACATTTTAAAAGCAGCTGTTGCCAAAAATACGTGTGCAGTAAGTCACTGCATGCACCGCCTTTCCCTGGGCTGATGCTCCTTTCCCTGCCCTTTGTCTGGTTTATCTGGCTGGTGAGATTAGGAGCGCTGCAGGGCAGGGAGGGTCTCTGTCTGTGTATTTGCTCTGTGTCTTGCCACTTGTAAAGGAAGCAAGTAATCACCACCTTTGCTGCTTTCATGTATACTTGCACAATAGAAATAATTAATAGTAGTAGCAGTGCTTTGCCTATCTGCGGCTCCTTTCATCTGAAGACCTTAAAGTGCTTAACAAGCATTAACTAAATTAGCTTCCAAATACCTGGAGAGGGAGTCAGATATAATGATCCCGACTTTGCTGCGGATGAGCACAGAGAAGTGAAGGCTAACTGAATGCTTACAGTTAGTCAGCTAAAACCAGGTCTCCTCTACTGGGGAAGGTTGCTCAGCACTTCTGACGCTCAGGCTGTTTTCTCAAGCACCCAAATTTGGGTTTTGATGTCTACTTTTTATTTCCAAAGCATACAGCCTGTGGACACGTGTGATCTGCCCTTGGACCTGCAGGAGCTGGAGGAGCACTGTGATTCCTTGGCACAGTGATTCACGAAGATGCCCATGTGAACCACTAACCTGGCTGGGGGGAGGAGGGAGCTCCACCTGCACCATGTCAGCATCAGCAGGAGTGGGCAGAGCTGAGGTGACTCCGAGTTATTCCCATTTTCAGAAACAGAAGTGGAGTCCAGTGCAGAAGCACTCCAGCAGCGTGGGGAAGCCACAGTTGCAAAGGCACACTTGTCTTTCACTTCACAACCCTTCCAGAGAAGGATCTGCGAATGAGCTGGCAAATTTACTCAGTCCTGTGTACATGGTGAGGGCTTACCAGGCTGCATCCCTTCCATGATGTGTACAAGCCCTTACTTGCAAGGATGACAGGAACTCTGACTCAACACCAGGGTCTTAACCCACGTTCATCTTGCCTCCTGCATGTCTCGCTTGTACCACATCATCCCTGGCAGTGGAAAGGAGAGACTGAGTAAGAGCTAGGCAGAGAAGAAACCTTCAGAAGGAACTATGTAAGATTTAATATTAGCTTTTGCTGTCAAAACAAAGGCAAATGATGTTTAGGAAGACCACAGCAAAATCTTCAAGGTGATCGCTCAAGTGCAGTTGAGTTACTCAGAGGAATAATTTGGTTGGTGGAAAGGAAAGGATTGTTTTTCCTTTCCACATACTGCGCCTTCTTTTTAATGCCAGGCCTGAAAGGTTTTCACTCTGTGTCATGGCACTGCAGCTGTAGTGTAGGCTTCTTTAAATAGAATGAACCAGAGTCAGTGAAGAGCAACAGGGCTGGTCTTTATTGCAAAGCCTTGTAGACACAAATGAAAGATTTTACAAGTGCTGGCAGTCACATGCAGATCCCATAAATCACCTCACTGTGGGCAGTCATCCAGACCTTCACAGGGTCATGACATTTTCCCCACTTGCTATTTTCAGATGGAGGGACTGGATGGAAGGAGATGTCAGGACAGCAGGTAACTTCTGTTAGCTACTCCACCACACAAATCATCCCCACATTCAATCAGCAGACTCCAAAGAATGTGAAGAAAGCCTGCTGGGAATCTGGGGATCTACACCACCCTTGGGGATGGCTTTTCTGACAGAGGTGAGTCTACAACAGGGAATAATTTGGAAGCTACTTGTGTAGACACAATGGCATCACTTCTTTCTTTTTTTCCCCCTCAGTGCTCAATACTGTTCTCTGTGCTATCGGCATTAAACAGTCTGGGTTAGTGTTCCAGTGCTGAGGTTTCTCACCACAATTCCTATATTTATCCAGAGAGAAAATGGGGCAATGATCTCATAGGAGGAAAACAAAAGAGCCTGTTTCTCTCTAGAGTAAGTAGGTCAATGCCATGAGGTGAGATGGAAGTGGGGCCTGTGGGGTCCATGGAGTAGATGGAGGAGAGTGGGCAGGCAGCAGAGCTGCTCAGGGGAGAGACAAGATTCTTTGGTGATGGTGTTCCTACAAGCCAGCAGAAAAGGTGAGTATGAAAGGGTTTCACAATGCAAACATTGTTCCTGTGAAGAGGGCAAGTCCAACAAGAATCCCATCTACATTGTCTTCGTGCAGAGTGGGGAGGCGGGAGGGCTTCTGATCCCAGTGCTGGCCTGGGAGCCAGAAGACACAGCTGCAGTCCCTCACGAGTGCCTGGAAGTTACCTAACCTTCCTCTTTCCTCATTTGTTTAATAGGGTTAATAAACACGCTCTGCCCCACCGTGATGACGTAAAGTTAAGCCCTTTCATGTTTGTTAGGTGCTACAATGGGCATCACTATAAAAACTCATAAATAGTGTGCCTTGAAGTTCTGTCGAGGTATTAGCCTTGTTTTAACAGTGCAGATGTTACATGTGTTACCATATGTAAGAAGCTTCTCTTAATTAGGATCAAAACTTTTTTTTTTCAGCTGTTCTTTAATGGTTTTTGAGGCTGAATGTGTTTCACTTGCCCAGGCTATTTGGCAATTTATTATAGTCCCTGCAAACTAGTACCTCCTTTCATGCGGTGTTAAAGGTCTTTCTTCCTATTATAGCACCTGCTTACAATCCTTGAATTTAAGTCGCTTTTTGTCCAACGTTGTATCAGTTTTTCCAGTCTAAAATCAGCTTTGGAATCTCCCTACATCCTCAAAGTGGCAGATGTAGGATTCGGTTCAAGAACATGCTGGAAAAGAAAGTATCTGTGATCTGGTTCTGACATAGCAGGATATACATATTACACCTTGGCTCAAGGTTTGTCTGCAAATTCTAATGTACCAAAGAAACTGTTGTGCAAGGAGAATGTCTGCACAGAGGTGCATGCAGGCAATTATTTTGCAGTAGTGGTATCTGGACAACTGTCAAGAAAGCCTTTCTCACTAAAGTCACAAGCAGAACTGCAAGCAGAAATGGTGGAAGCCGTAGAGATAAGACGGTTTGTCAGATTGCCAACCTATCAGTCCGAACTCAAAAGATTCAACTAATTCAAATACAGCTTGTGTGACTATCCGAATCTATGAAGTGAGCCTTACCTTCTGCTTACTACTGCTGCGATTCAGAAAACAAGCAGTAAGTGCAAGTGAAACTGCTCTTTGCCAGTGTGAGGTTTTTGCATTTAACGTGTTCACGGCTGGGGAGGGGGGAAAAACAGAGGAAGGGGAAGGATGGCTTGGTTAAAAGAGTGGTGTGAAGTTTGGGAGGGTGTAACTCAGTTTCCAGCTTTACTACAGGTGCTCTTTGTCCCCTTGGGATAGCTATAGGCACAGCTCCAGGTTTGGTGGCAGTCTTACCTGGTGCTACCTGGGCCTTGTCCAACAGGAAGCAGGTGGATCAATCCCCCAGCCTGGGTTGCAGCACAGACACTAAACTTCCATAGCAGATGGACCAGGAATGAGCATTTAGGAATGGGAGCTGTACTGCTCTCAAGAAGAAGCAGAGGGAACTGGAGAGCTCATCTGCTTGAGCAGCAGCTCATTCTCCGCTCAGTGGAGAGTACAAGCTGGCTTTTAGCAGAAGGTAATTTCATTCAAGTGCTCATCTCTGAATTCATGACAGCTAACATGAAGGAACTAAAGGCTAGCCAATGCAGATTAGCATATCCAAAATCTCTCTCCAATGACCTTATGTCCATCATGAGGTTAACTGAGGTATTCTAGTTAATTTATTATCATTAGGTGGCACGAGTCTAGGTTTTAATAGATTAATTATTGCAATCGTTCCTGATGTACTTCAAATGAAAGCTCCACTTTCTTTGGTCATGTTTCAGGGCTCATGCACAAAATGGTACTCAAGATATTCGCCCTTCAGTCCTGTAAATATTGCTCCTCATTACAAAACTTCAAAACCCAGTCATGCACTAATTTTAGCCTTCAGAAGGACAAAAAGTCTCAGAGGAGCCAGTGTCCAACCCTGCTGCTGAAAAGATCCTGAACAAAGGGACAGACTTGATCCTATTACTTCACTGCCAGAGGGGAACTTCCCAGAAATATTCCTGATGCAAGGACAAAACAGCCATTCTTTCATCTTTTTCTGACTCACCTCCACAGCACCTCTCCGGAATGTAAATGTGCCTGGTTTTAATGATGTGACAAGGTAATTAAATGTTAATATGTGGATGCAAAGGGTATACAGGGTGCCAGATCTAGTAAATACTGAAGCCAAGCTAAGGCGTTTACCAGGCTTACAACACGTTTCTGATATAGGATGCTGGTGTCTATACATCATTCCTGTTACACAAATAGATTTTAGAGTACAAGACAAGGAAGTTAACTTTCTATTTGGATTTTGAGTGATTTTTCTGGCATTGAGCAGCCAGGAACCAATCCAGGCATGAGAAGCAATAGGAAAACTAGGACATAAACTGTTTATATGCCTATAGTGTCATCACGTGCCAGCTCACAATTAGACACTTCCTATTCCCCGTCAGCTCAAAGTACATTATGTGAGTCCACATCCATAGGCTTCTGTTAAACATATAACAGAACTCCTTAGTTACAAAAAAGCAAATAGACAGCAGGTTATATATGTCTGGATGAAATTTGCCCTTTATCTGGTCATTAAATGGGGGTCATTAAACTACAAAGCCATGCAAATTGTTGATTTAAGCAGCTGAACTGTATACAATCTCATTCTGAGTGCACATTAACTTCTAAAGAAAGGTACGTCCTATTCAAATGTAAAACTTTGGCAATAAACATTCACATAACAGGCACCCAGTTCTGTAAACTCAAGTGCGTGAGAGACAGAACACAATGCTCAGAGTTTGTGGGGGCTCAGGACAGCTGCACTGAGCAAAGGAGGCTCTCATAGCAGGAGTCACAGGGTCCTAGGCTCTGTGTAAAGACCACAGTGGGATCTACCTGTAAGGATCATCTCAGCCTTTTCCCAGCTCCGTCAGCAGCAGCTGGATGCTGGTCCCACCATAGCTACGTGTTTGACAGCTGTGCCACCAGTTGGAAAGCCTCTGCCTGTACTGCAGTCATCATCTTTTCTTTTGTTTCCCAATTATGCCTTTTACACAGAATCACACAGAATCACACAGAATCATCAAGGTTGGAAAAGACCTAAAAGATCATCCAGTCCAACCATCACCATTACTCCCCAGCTAAATCCTATCCCTCAACACAACATCCAAACGTCTCTTGAACACCTCCATGTTCGGTGACTCCACCACCTCCTCGGGCAGTGCATTCCAATGCCTGACCACCCTTTCCGAGAAGTAATATTTCCTAATGTCCAGCCTGAATCTCCCCTGGCGCAGTTTGAAACCATTGCCTCTAGTTCTATCACTGTCTACACGAGAGAAAAGGCCGACCCCTAGCTCACCACAACCTCCCTTCAGGAAGTTATAGAGTGCTATAAGGTCTCCCCTGAGCCTCCTCTTCTCCAGGCTGAACAATCCCAGCTCCTTCAGCCGCTCCTCATAAGGCCTGTGCTCCAGGCCCCTCACCAGCTTCGTAGCCCTCCTCTGAACACGTTCCAGGGCCTCAATGTCTTTCTTGCAATGAGGGGCCCAAAACTGAACACAATACTCGAGGTGCGGCCTCACCAGTGCAGAGTACAGGGGGACAATTACCTCCCTATTCCTGCTAGTAACACTGTTTTTGATGCAAGCCAGGATGCCGTTAGCCTTCTTGGCCACCCGGGCACACTGTCGGCTCATGTTCAGCCGAGCATCAATCAACACCCCCAGGTCCGTTTCCTCCACACAGTCCTCCAGCCACTCCGCCCCAAGCCTATAGCGCTGCCTGGGGTTGTTGTGGCCAAAGTGCAGGATTCGGCATTTGGTCTTGTTGAACCTCATCCCGTTGGCTTCAGCCCAGCTCTCCAGCCTGTCCAGATCCCTCTGCAGGGCCTCGCTACCCCCAGGCAGATCCACACTCCCAGCCAATTTGGTGTCGTCTGCGAACTTACTGAGGGTGCACTCAATGCCCTCATCCAGGTCATCAATAAAGATATTGAAGAGGACAGGCGCCAGCACCGACCCCTGGGGAACACCACTCGTGACCGGTCGCCAGCTGGATTTAACTCCATTCACCACCACTCTCTGAGCCCGGCCCTCCCTTTTAGCATCCCAGTACTGTTAGTTGGCATCATTTGAGAACTGAGTGACCCAACAAAGCAGTGGAAAAGGACTTTTAAGTGCTGGTATTTTGAAAGAGTTGACTTGGGCTGATGTGGGATGTGAAGAGGATGGGAAGCACGGCTTTTCAGCAGCACAGCACAGAGATGAGCAAAGTCTTCAAGGTTACCAGGAAGCCAGTGGGTGCCATTTCTGAGGATCTGCATCTCTGAACAGCATCTATACTGTTGAGTCACTTCTTCTCATTGTCTATCAGTCAATTGGCCTGGCTGGGATCATAGAATCATAGAATGGCCAGGGTTGAAAAGGATCACAAAGATCATCCAGTTTCAACCCCCTGCTATGTGCAGGGTCACCAACCACCAGACCAGGCTGCCCAGAGCCACATCCAGCCTGGCCTTGAATGCCTCCAGGGATGGGGCATCCACAGCCTCCTTGGGCAGCCTGTTCCAGTGTGTCACCACCCTCTGCGTGAAAAACTTCCCCCTAATATCTAACCTAAACCTCCCTGTCTCAGTTTAAAACCATTCCCCCTTGGGATAATGAGCATCAGCATGTATCAGAGAGCAGCTCACAGCTAAGGGTCTTTTGCTATTACACCTAAACTGAAATGATCATTTACATTTGTTTGCATCCTTACCCAAGTGTATTGGTCTCTCAGTGCTTCCCACTGAAGAGATGCAAAGCATAACTCGAAGAAATCGACATCTTCTTTGGTCAGGTCCTCCTTGCTTCTGTGCACTGTGTCTTACTTGAGGTGAGTCCTTACGGGCTATTGTGAACTTCACCTGCTTTTTGAGTTATTCTGCATGTGGCTTCAGAGCAACTCGCACGCTAGTGACAGAGAGGCACCTGGTGCTGCTGAAGGTATGTGTAGCTGTTATTGTTGAATGCCAGCGGGTGAACCTCATGCAACTGCCACATAAAAACGCATTTACATTGCAGAGATAGGTTATTATTGATGTAGATAAACTTGTGGCCACCAAATTCATCTGAGAAGCCTCTGACATCCTTAGCGAATGGTAACCATTAATTGCAAATGAAATAAATCAGATAGCTCTGGAGTGGAAAGGGAATTTCACAACTGCCACAGCTGGAAATGAGTTCCAAGTGTAACGCTGCATTCCAGAACAGCAATATTTAATGTCTCTCTTAATGACTTCAAAGATCTTGTCACCTAGATGATTTCTTGGGAATATTACCTAAATGGTTTAGGAAAATCTATTGATTCATACTCATATAGGATTGCATTTGTCTTTGTCAAGATGTAATATCAATATGAATCTATAATATCCTCCTAGAGGGAGTCAGACTGCAAAAGAAGGGAATTTCTGGAGAGCTATGTGGGCATGTTAACTTGCAAGTTTAAGATAGAGTTCATCTTTGTGCCTTAATTCTTAATGTCCAAACAGAAGGACCTCACAGAAACTCTGATTTCCAGTAATCTTTGTAAAAAGTTTTTTGTCCCTCATTTTGGTCATTCCAAATCTGATACCCAGACAACGTGACATCTTAAGAAATTGGTTAGAAAATCTAGAAATGCGAGAAGTACTGGCAAATTCCCTTTTTCTCTCTCTGATAAAGCTGAATTATAAACTAATGTTATGTCATTGAATAAACCCAATGAAGGAAGCAAGATGCTATCTTTATAAATCTCAAACATGATAAAAGAGTTAAAAATAATAAAATTTTTAGAAAAGAAGAAGTTGAAAGAGATGGCAAAGAGACAAAAAAATAACAACAACCAACCAAACAAATAAAAAACCCTTATCCCAATATGCCATACCAATCAATCTGAAAAAGAGAGGATAAAAAACCAGTCCCAGTCCCAGAAAAAAACAAGTGTGTCTTCCAAGAAGCACTGACTGGCTGTAGCCTGGACAGGTAGGTGAGCAATTTATGCATTCACCAAAGGGTTGGCAAGAGTCCTGCTATGGCAGCAACCTCCTCCCTAACCCTGCTCTGCATAGCTGAGCTCTCTACCTATCCCAGTCCTAACCTGCTGGAAAGGAGGAGCTTTGCTCTGTCCATTCCTTATTTATAACTTGTCAAGAGCCAGGAGGGAGGGGTGAGCTCTCCGCAGTGCATCCTGCTGCTGTCTGCCTCCTGCCAGCCTGCAATCACTACAAATGCCTCCCTTGTGGGGTGGTGGCTGCCTTCGTACTCTTGGGTTCTTCTGCCTGTTTGCAGTGGTGGAAACAAGAATCAGAACCTATTACCTCGGGATTGTGGAAGAGAACTGGGACTATGCACCGTCTGGGAAGAATCTGATCACGGGACAGAACCTCTTAGAGGACAAGTAAGTCACTGGGGGCTCTCATACTTTGGCGAGGTAGTGACAGTTCTAAATGAAATAGACTAACATGGTTTATGTCACTGTGAGTGTCTTTAAGATGTACTTTTTCTATTTTTTTTTTTTTTTTTTCGTTTTGTGTTCTATTGGTGGTGTTCTCACAGGCAGGATTTTGTCTTCAAGGCAAGAGTTCTCTTCCATCATGGCCGATTAAGCCACGTGGTAGTTTTTGTGTACTTGATAGTGACATTAAGTAACTGATATTTGTCAAAGAGTCATCATATAGTGGGTTACAAGATCACCAAATGGCTGTGGTTGGCAGGAACCTCCAGGTTGGCCCAACCCCTGCTCCATTGGGGACACCCAGAGCAGGGTGCCCAGGGCCACGTCCATGTGGCTTTGGAAGATCTCCAAGGAGGAGAAAGGAGGAGACCCCACAGTCTCTCTGGACAACACAAGAGAGGATTTTAGAACAGGTTCAAAAGGGGTTAAAAATCATCTGTGTGCATTTCATGTAGAGGCAAGCATTTCTGGGACATGTTGCCCAAAGTGAAACTTCACCACAGTCAAGCACAGATCTTGGCAATAAGACATAGAGGAGAGTTTGGTGGGCAAACACTTTTGAGTTTGCTCTTGATGAGATGAAAAATTTGGAGGTTTGGTATGACATTGTAAAATTCAAATGTGTATAATAGTTGCAGTGTGATACAAGAATATTATCTGAACAGTCCTGCAAGGCGTGCATGTGTAGAGATCTCCATTTAGGATATCTGTTTAAGCAAGTACTTACATACAACTTTGAATGGTCACACTGAAGTCCTGGCAACTGCCTGCGCTGAAAGTGGAGCGCGTAGGTAACACTGTGATGAACTGTGCCTCAGTTCAGAGCAAAGCAGGCACCAGCTGTCATGCCACGCTGCTGGGATTGGCTGCACATCCTTCCTGTGCCAGGAGAACTGGCCTAAGCATGAACTGGAGGTGGCACAGACTCTACTAACAGACTGCTGCTAACAACTGGAAGTCCCAGTTAGCATCCTATTCAATATTTGTTACCCTTTTAGACTGAATTCAGGGTGATAATTTTTTCCCAGCCTATTAAAATGTTCTTTGCTGGCAAAGTTGTTCTTCAGTTGTGTTAAATGCTGGAATTTCTCACGTCCTACTCTTTTTGTCACAGGAAAACTTTATCCCCTCCCTAAATTGGAAGATCTCTCACTGGAAAGGAAGGAGCTTTAAGTAAAGGGCAGCTATTGACTGCAGAAAGACTATTCTGTAAAATGTACTTTTAAGTGTGTCTGTGCTCTGACATCCCTGGACACCAAGTGGCACATTTACTTTAAAGTCTGAGACATTAATATAATGCTTTTTTCGTGGCACAACAGGGAGAAATGATAGCTTGCGTCTTCAGTCAGTGTTGTAATGTAATAATTAGAGAATGCAAATTCCAAAGGGTTTACCCACAGAGGAAATGTAATCTGGATTTTAAGGTGGACTCTACATCCCAAGCTTGGGAATTGTTTGTGGTGCAGTCCTTACCTCTACCCTTTGCATTCTGCTGCAAAAAAATGATTCCTGTAACTAGTTTACTTTGTAAACTCTATAAAATTAGGAATAAAGCTGCTGTATTCTAGATTAGTGGAGTGTCGGGATAGACACATGAAAGAAGTGAACAAAGTTTTTTTTATATTTTTTAGGTAGCTTCTAATGTAAATTTAAAGGTGCATACTAATGGCTTAACCTTCAGCTAACTAACTGGTTCCTATGGGTAGTAAGAAAAGCACAGCTGCATTAATGAAGTTCAAGGATCAGCTCCTGGATTGAGGCAGGGATGCATTTTGAGCCAGCCATGTTCTGCATACAGCAGCACTCAGGCTCGCTGAGCCCAGCACTTCTCACTCCATGATGCATCCTTGCAGCACCCATCTGATGGGGCACTATCCCAGTTTTATTGATAGGGAAGTGCACATGAAGACCTTGCAGACAAACTGATTATCTCTAAAAGGGATGTTCCCTTTGATTCCAGCTAGCCCACAGAGATATAATCAAAACCACTTATTCTTTGCAACTTAACAAAACTGCTGAGTTTACAACCATGTAATGGAAAGTGTCACATTACCTGGATCAGATAGTGAGATTATAAAGATGATTTTCAACGCTGCCATGCCAAAGCTGAGTTCTCCCTCAGTTTTTAGTTCTTTGTAGCAATGAGGCTGCTTTACAGAAAGGAGACTGCTGTGGCTGAGGCACGGAGATAAGAATTAGGGGAGTAGGATCTGGCACAAGGCTGTGCTGCTGGGTTCCTGCTGGTGCTGAGTGAGCCAGCAGCCATGGAGCTGCATCAGCACCTCCCTGGGTGTGAGAGGAAAAGGCTGCCTCTCGTCAGAGCTGATTAACCCAAACACAGCCCTGTGTTAACGTCACTATTCTGCTTGGATGTTAATTTTCATGATGATCTGTGTTGCTGCAGTGCTCAAGGGCCAGCTTGCTGCTTGCACAGCTCGTGTATCTTGCTGTGCAACAGTGCTTCTTGTGTAAAGAGAATAATGAGGCTGCTGCCTCTGCCATCTGTCTAGTCCACTTGAAGCCTTAAGCTGTTCCATCAGCTCTCATAATTTGGGCTGTTACGAATGAGACTAAAGCATTACACTCTCAGTTCCTCCTTCAAACATCAAAGTGACATTTACTGAAGGACCCAGGTCTTTGGAAACTACTGCTGGATCCAAATTACAGCCACTGAATATGGGCAAGCTGAGGTGTTCAGCATCCTGTCCCACCTGATACAACTGGTGAAAGAGCTGACATCATTAAACCATAGTGGATAGAACACACGGGATGCAAGATGCTGTCAGTTTTGCCAGACATGCTGCAGATCCCTGTGAGATGTTGTGAGTTAGGATATGGATATCACTTCAGTGGGAAGGCAAATTCAGATATTGCCCACTCCCTTTAATAGCCATAAAGGCCATGGCCTTTCAAAAGAAAAATGCATCAGGATGATGTGGTTTGACTTACATTAGTCTTTCCCTTCCTGCTATGGCTTAGCCCTCAGGACCAAAGTTTGGTTGATAACCTCTCTTAAATTAATTTGGTGCTAGTTTATACGATAGGCATTTAAATCTTGTTCTGTTGGTGATAGAGGCCATTAAGTTTTTCCTGATGTAACCATTCGTCCCTTCTCCTTAGGCCACCAAGCCTGCATTTATCTGGGCTAAGTCATGCACCCACCAGCACTAACGGGTATTTTTTGTTACCACAATGTCAAACACAGTTTGTGCAACTTGCCTGTGAGGAGATCCCACCCAGAGGATGACAGTAAAACTGCCGTCACAGGTGCTAAACTCATGGCTGAGTCATTATGTGGCCAAATGACCTGATTCCATCAGCAGAAAAGATCTCTGTGGGAAGAGTCAACATCCAAAGGGTATTAAAGATGAAATCCTGGCTCTAGTGAAGTCTAGGGGGTTTTATCACTGAATTCAGTGCTAGAAAGTGATCATCCTAAGAGAGAAACCATTATAGCCATAGTTAACCAGTGATACTTCAGAGCTTCATTGAAGGTTCTGGGGCTTTATTGACCTCTCTAGCTTCAGCTGTGGGTCAGATAAGGTCTCAGACGTCCCTTGAGCACAAGGTTTCTCTGTTGCTTGAGGACACACAGCTCATCCTGCTTTTTGATGCTGTGTGATCAGGGCACCATCAACAAATGGTAGCAGGTACCGGTGAACCCCTCGACCAGCCATCCCCTTGGCATAGATCTTGAATTTGCCTGGCAGAGGGTTGTGCTGAACAGAAAGCACCATCCAGAGGTTAACATGACAGGGGCAGCTTGGAACCATGGACACTCTCCCTGCCATCCCTTGGAAAGCTGGGGGATTTCAGAGAAAAGATCTCTTGTAAACTTAGTGGTAGAGTATGTAAAGATAATAGAGAAAAAAGTTTCATCAACGATGGATTTTAGGGAAAAAGTTTGTAATGCCAATGCAAAATATATGGGACTTCAGTGGAATAATAACCAGAAAAGAAAGTTCGTATTTACCCATGGTTGTACCTAGGAGCATGCATCAGCTACTGGGCATGTTAACAGCAGGAGAAAACTCAGGGCTCTGCATCTGGCAGCTGTTTGAAGTGTTTTCAGCGGGGATTAAAGTGACAAACCAACTCAGCAGGCTTCAGAACTGTATCAGTGAGGAATCTGACTCCACGCACTGTACTATTTGTTCAAATGCATAGTGTGCAGCTCTCTTACTGTACAGAAGCACCTTACTTCTAAAGATCAAAGGTAACATAAATAAGATAAAATGCATTTTTTGTGTGATAAAGCGAATAGGTGTAGAAACTACACTTAACTCGCGCTCTTTGCCTGAGATGGCAGATTATCTGTGTGTCTCATCTTGAATTCATTGAAGTTGAGTCTACATGACACTCTTGTTTGGAAGAGATGCAATACTCATCACTACAGAGGAATGGCTTACTATAATTACATTAATATTAATTTAAAGGAATGAGAGTTCATTGCCTATTAATAACTCCCTGCCCCTCTCATGTGCACTGCCCTCTTTTCTTGGAGCTTAAGAATGGCTGGGAATGGTCAACTGGCAAAATGAAATCAGATGCAGAAACAAAAGAAGGACTTCCACACAGGACATTCAGGAGGTTCAGGCACTGATATCACGAAGCCATGAGGGAGATGAAATGATTTCTAGTGAGCAGGAGATCATGAAGAAACAGGGAGATTTATCTGCTTGAAGCACAGGACAAAGAGAGATAGGAGACATTTGGCATGTGGTACCAAGTAAAACAGACCCATCATAATCACTTGAAGTAAAAAGCAAAGGCAGTTTTGGAGATTTGGATTTGTTTACCTGTTACAGCATTTGGAGAAGTTGCTGCCGTAATAATATGTTGGAAAGACAGTGAGTGGGAAAGAATGAAACAGGAGATACAGCTAAGGGGGATGTTTAACTAGGTAGCTGAAATGGGACAATGTTTCCCCAGGAAGCACACTCCATCAGGAGATAGGAATGAACTTTGAGAATGCTGTTGTCAAAGATGAAGTCCCATAGCAGTGAAAATCTCTCTAAGAGACTCTGAAAATGGGAAGGAATCAGGGTGTGCTAATAACAACAGCAAAGACATTGTGAAACAACTAAGATGAAAGAAAGAGGGACAGGGGTGAAACTCTGTGTCCTACAGAAAGAGCAGCAGAAGACATGGGAAAAAGCCAATGCCAGCACCCTCTGACCCATCCTCTGGCTGCTCTGTGGCACTGTGTAGAGCTATCAGCCCCACAGTAGCTCACATGGTGGTGACCAATTGGTCCAGAAAAATGGGGATGAAAAGGAGAAGTCACTCACACCCATGCACCTTTTCAATGAGCTTCTTGTGGCTGGTAGCATTAGTTCCAGTGTAGTCAGTCTTTCTGAAAAGGACTTCAAACATTGTATTGTGCAGCACAGCAACACATGTAAAGATACACAGAGCTACCAGCTGCTTGAAAAGATGAGGTGGGCACTGCAGAAATCCTCTGGGAAGAAATGGGGAAGCCCAGAAACTTAGAGTGGAACACACGGCAGCCATTGTGCTCTGCTCTAGAGTTGTTGAGGGTGACAATAAGGACATGAAAATACATGCATGTCTCTGTATAAACCGAAGAAGTGGACTCTACCCCTTCCAGGATTGTAGAAGGAATGAGGCTGAAGAGTCTGCACTCCAAGAAATGTCCAGGGCATCATCACGGCATTTTGAACAGTAAACTCTTCTGCCCTTTGAAAAGTGTTGGTCTGGAAGGAAGGGAGCTATGGATGAGCCTGAATCTGGAACCAATAGCTTAGGCACTATTGAAGTGTGGGAATTTGTCTCCCAGAGCTGATTTGATGTTTACTCTTGGAAAATGTTTAACTAAAACCCATGGTTAAACAGAGTCAGGCAGTTGCTTCATCTGTGCTGCGATCCCTTTCTGGCTCCATGACTGCTTCATCCCTTGATGTTCAGCACAGAAGAGCATCACCTGCTTTGTGACTGACTGGTACCTGTTACATGGACAATGGGCTTGGCAGGATGGAGGATTTGAATGGATGTCCTTTCAGAAAGCTGGCATTAAAAGGACTTTTTTTTTTTTCCTGTCTCCTAGATGTCTTTAAGTGGCACAGATCTGATCAATAGAAATGCTATCTAAGAAGTCCTGCAGCGCAGCTTTAGGCACCAAGGAAGCTTCTGGTGCCTGAACCCAGAGTTTTTTACCAGGGTGATTTCCTTGGAATTTAAATTCCTAAATGGGTTTTGGGATCTTTGTTCTACGCATTCACAGGAAGGAGACTCGTGTCAAGCATGGCCATGCCTGTTCAAAAGCATACAGTTTCTCTGGAGTAGAGTTTTTCTGCAGAGCAGGCAGTGTATCCCAGGGGTCTGTAGTTATGCATGCAATGTTGTCTGGCCAGAGAACCAGAGCCATAAGGGCAATTTATAATTCAAATTAGGGCCTAGCCACAGGAATACATTGCCATGAGGTAAGAAAGCATGGGTGTTTACATTGTACTACTACTACTACCACCTACTATTCTGAGGTAGCACCTCTTCCCCCAGGCAGTGGAAGGTATCTTCTCCTCAGTGAGCACAGGGTTACATGCCAAGTCTTGCTGTGCACAGATAGTTACAGCAGAGCTGCTGATTTGCTAAAAATCCAGACGTATCATCAACTCTTTCCTTAACTAATATCTACCATAACTTATTTGGTGATGGATCAGACTGAGAAGCTTCTGTCTCTTCCTCTTGGTCCTAAGCAACTTTTTCTGACACAGCAGTGTTGTGGCAGTGCTTTAATTTATACCAAAATAGCTCTCGATGAGTCTATGTTATAAACAAATGTAAAAGCATTCTTTTTGGAGACCTTTAAATGTGAATGGCTTCGTGGATTTGGTTTAGATAGTGGTCACAGAAGTGTAATAGCCATGTTTGTGTGGCAAAGAGGTGTCCTCCAGACACTGTGTAAGATATTTAGACATGGAGAGTGTGCACCGTACTTGTTAGATGCAGTCTAGAGAGAAATAAAGGAGATTAAATATCATAACAGATAGCCTAAAATTGGTTGACAGTTATAGTTAAATGAGAAAAACCAATTTCTGGTTGTGTAAGAAGTACTGACTGGGTGTATGTCCTCCTGTAGCTGGAATATTGTTTGTATATTATGTGAATTTCTTGTTTCTGACTTCAAAAGAGAAAGAAAAATATTGGAAAGCTTTCAGAAAAGAGGGTCAGGGAAAACTTGTGGCATAAAGAATGTCAGTGCATTTGTTTTGTCCAGAGGAAAGGTAGGAGGTAATTTAATCAATTAATTAAAACTTGTGCAAGTGCCTGCATAGAAAAGAAATTCCTGATGGTGTGTGGCCTCTTTGATGTGAGGAAGGGCACGATGGGAACCAGTGGGAACATGGAGCTAGATGACTTTAGACTGCAAATGCAATTCAGGAATTAAAGGGAGTGGGAATTTAACAGCCAAACACTGACCACAAGATGTGCTGTCCATCACTTGAAGTTGCTATAAGATATAGGTTCTGGAACATAGAAATTATTAATTTCATGCAAAAATATGCTATTCTTCTGGGTTGCCAAACTAATCATTTACAATCGCTCTTACTGGCTTTAGAGAAACCTTTAAAGAATTTGGTTTTCTTCTTCTGAATTGTCAAGCATTTAGATGTGAGTTTTCACCCTCTCAAAAGAGGGAGAAGGTGCTAAAACTTCACAGAAAGGCCCGAGTGTGAGAACCGAGGCCTGGTTATCAAGTAAGGAGTTGTAGCACTTGCACCAAAGAACAGATCTGTAGATGGCTGTTACTGAACAGAAAGGGGAATGGGCGCCAATAGTGTTGTCCAGATTGACTCCTCACACGTCAGGCTGTGTGATATGCCTCAGGGAACATTTCATCTGCACTGTAAGCATCAGTTGATCAACTCTTCAATGAGATTTTGTCTCTGAATTATTTTCCCTTCTCAACATTAGGTTTGCAAGTGTGTATGCAACAAGAGGAGCCAACCGGATAGGGCGTGTGTACAAAAAGGCTATTTTTAGGCAATACACAGATGACACATACACCCAGGAAATCCCCAAGGCAGCCTGGCTGGGGTTCCTTGGGCCAGTCCTGAAGGCAGAAGAAGAGGATGTCTTTATCATCCATTTAAAAAACTTTGCTTCCCGTCCATACTCAGTGCATCCACATGGGGTCTTCTACGACAAGGAGTCTGAAGGTAAAAGCTGGTTTGTGCCTTTCTCCATTTCCCCTGGAGTAGTGAATGTCAGGGCTAGAAGTTTGTCCAAGTACTTACTGTTCTGGCCATTGACATCAGAGGACTTTAGATCATCCTCTCGTAAACTCATTGGTAGTTGCAACTGATGACTAAAACCAGGAACATACTAATTTCTTAAAACTTTTGGCCACAAACCTTTGATGGCCAGGATAAATCCAGCACTGAAACAGGTTAGGTGGGTCTTTTTTCCTGAATTATTTTCCCAAATTATTAGTCACTGAAGTTTTTTTCCCTCCTTCTTTCTACTTCTAGCCTGTTTCAATTGATAGAGTTCTTGTAAGTAAATGTTTTTACTCTTTGTAGGCTTGTAACATGCATAATTTCATTTTCAGAATCCAAAACTTACGTAGTGGAGGTGGTGGAGTCACCATCCCTGGAGGTTTCCAAGAAAAAAGATTACTGAGTGACATGTTCTAGAGCTGTCACAGGCATGGGTTGGACTAGATGATTCTTAGTAGTCATTCCAACCTTAACAATTCCATGATTTGCCCATACTTATTGCTCTCATCAGTATTCTGTGAGAAGATATTTGTGTTAACAAACAAAATGTGTATATCTTTGATAAAAGTAAAGAGAAACAGAAAAACTGAAGTGTCTTAAATGAATTGTCAAGCTTCATCTACTGACAAGTAATTGATTTTAACTGTCAACGTTTTGGCTTTTTTACCAAAACATCTGAAAATTTTCACAATTTTTTAGTGATTCTTAGTTTGTGAGAGCAGTTCTTGTCTTTGAAAGCTGTGATAAAACAGAAGAAATAAATGTTATTTATTTAAGGAGAGCATTGAAGATGAGGCTAAGAACTTTCTTTCTTTCTTTTTAAATTTATTAGGAGCACTTTACCCTGATGGAACTGGTGGTAAAAGCAAGGAGGATGATTTTGTTGTTCCTGGTGGAAATTACACCTACACATGGCCAGTAAGGAAAAGTTATTCCCCAACTTTGGCAGACTCAAACTGCTTGACTTGGATTTACCATTCTCACATTGACACCCCAAGAGATATTGCATCTGGTTTAATTGGGCCACTGCTGGTTTGTAAAAAAGGTACTGAGCTAGAAACACTGATGAAGCAAGCCCCTCTGCCAAGCTTGGCATCTTAACAGTCATTTTTGCTTACAGGTATAAACATGATGGTCTAGAATCTATCCCTACATAGCCCATAAAAAGGGGCAAGGAATAGCTGGGCCATTCCAGGAGCATCCCAGGGTAGGTATGGCTCTGGGACAATCCCCTTCTGCTCCCCTATAGTTTTACAAGAGGTTTCCCTCAGCTGGTGGATGTACTACAGCATGCTCTGTGGCCAGCTGGTCATGATTGACACCAAACTGGGATCATTTCAGGATAATCAAGAGACTCCTGGCCCAGGAAGTGAAATTAGAGTTGGGTGGGTGACTTCAACATTGGCATTTACATACTTGAAACCCCAATGTTCCTTGTCTTTTTTTTTTTAATGGAGTTTTGCATATTGGTTTTTTATCACAGCCATGTGGAAATGTGCCTTAAACAGCTGAGGGGACACTTGTCCCTTGTATTTTATTGCCATAGCCATGTACTGACTCTATCTGTCAGGTGAGCAATCGTCCCTTCTCCATTTGGGACACGTACATTTTCCACCTTTCCAGTATCTCCTGTAGTATAAAACCAGCCCTAATTTTACAGAAGTACAGAACAGATACCTGAAACAATGGTTATATGTCCAAAAAAAGCCTTAAATGTGGAGAGGACAGGCCTGATTTCCCAATAATTGACAATAAAATGTCTAAGTCTTTTTTTATCCTGAGGAATATACAGCACTTTCTGAATAGGTGAAACTGATCCGAAGACTGTAGGATAATACATGACGCTAGGGGATAACATGCTCAAAACAATCCCAGCCTGAAAGCCTGGCTTATCTGCATGTTCAGTCTCGACTTTGTCAAGGTGGATATCTACATAATGCCACTGCCTCAGTTCTCCTCCCTCTGATGGTGATGGGTGGACTGAGAGGCTCAGGGGTCCCATCCCAGGCAATACTGGGGAAGCAAAAAGTTTTCAGGGATTCAGAGAGAGGAAGGAGAAGTAGATGAAATATAAATCTGTCAATGGTTAATAATAAGCTACTCAGTTTTGCCACTCCTGTGGTCCCTCGGGTAGTGATCTTCAGCTTAGCCTGAACAGATTGTACTCATCCCATCTTAAACCTATTAAAATGTAAATATCTAGTCCTAGCTTTCCTTGCTAATCCATGGAGGGTGAGCCACATATACTTAGCTGTTCTGAGGGCATACCTCACAAGCTGCTTCAATGCAACAGGAATGCAGGCCATCACTTGCCTTTCCTTAATTTCTGACCAATTGGGTTAGGCTTTCTGATCTGCCTTACTGCATTGGCACACAGGTGGTAATACTAAGGGGCAGGGTTGGAAGCAGTAGCACAAAGATAGGGAAACGGGGACCACAGCTTTTGGCAGCTACTTGTGCTTGTGTCAAGCTCATTAAATAGCAGCTCGATATGACTTAGATGAGGTAAGCTGCATACTGGATGCACCCATCTACTCAAAGTTTTGGGAGGTGGAACTAAGGTTTCTTGAAAGGGTAAAGTCAGGTAAGATTCAACCTGACCATGGGCAGACTGCTATTTTTCCTTGAATGCTCCAAAGCTACTGTCATTTTAAAATTCAATCCCCTCCAAGTCTTTTTTTAGCACTTTCCTTTTCGTTTGCGATTTAGGAACTGCAGATGAGACCTCAATAGAAAGGACTGGTGCTGCTAATGCTTTTGCCCTGATGTTTAGCATTATAGATGAAAATGTCAGCTGGTACCTCGATGAGAATATAAATACCTTCTGCTTAGAACCAGCCACAGTTAACAAAGAGGATGAAGGTTTCCAGACCAGCAACCGAATGCATGGTGAGCAAGACTCTTGAGCAGATGGTGACTTACAGCAGTAATCAGGCTCTTCATATCACTAGGACTTTCTGTCTCTTGTGATGCCTCTCCCTTATCTGTGTCAGTATGAAACGGACTGAGATGTTGAAGTACTGTGTTGATAAAAGCTTTTCCCTAAACATAACACAACACAGTGGTTTGCAGTAAGGAGATTTTGGCTTTCGTATCCAGCTCTGCCACATGTTTAGCATGTTACCTTGGGCAACAGATGTAAAATGTTTGGTGACCACTTCATGAGCTGTGTAAAGAGAAAAGAAGGCTGAAGAGCACTTTGAGATGTGTATATTGGAAGAGTCCAACAATTCTGGCTCTCAAAAGGCCTTGAGACTGGTGGGCTGGCAGGTACTGCAATTTCTGCCCTTCAGAGTTCAGTAAGAGTACTTTGTGCTATTTGGAGATTTGGGCTAAGAAGCTGAATCGGTCACTCCATGGAACCTAGGAGCTAAACTATTTTGCAAAATGTGAATCTCATTCTTCTAATGTCCCGATGTGTTGTCAGGTGTGGAAGCTCAAGAAGACAAAACTGACTAAACTGATTTGCCTGATGATTTTTTAATTTATGTTGCCTGAGCCAAATGTACAATAGTGAACTTGTGACTCAGAATTAAAGAGAATAGATTCCAGACATCTTAAGTGCCTGCAGAACAAATTAACTTCATTATCAGGCCTTCTTGCTGCTGACTGGGCTTTTGTAATATCTTGATATGACCCAGGAAGTTTTTCATAGACCCCAACAGAGAATTTGGGCAGATTGATCATCCAGAACTGTAAGATGGCTGTTCAAAAATGTGTCCTTCATCTGGGAGCCTGTGGATATTTTATTCAGCTAGGGAATGAGTGTGGGCAGCTGTAGTTTCTTTTCTGGGTCAGGAAAGAATTGTCTTCAGAAATGAAGTCAGATGCATTTGGTACTTCTCTTTTCCCTCTCATAAAATCTTCTACTTTTGTTTTTAGCTATTAATGGTTATATTTATGGAAATCTCCCTGGCTTGGAGATGTGTGCTGACACTCCCATGTCCTGGCACTTGTTTGGCATGGGAAGTGAAATAGATATCCACGCTGCGTATTTCTATGGCCACACGTTCACTAACAGAGACCAGAGGGCAGATGTCGTCGGCCTGTTTGCAGCAACGTTCATCACAGCAGAGATGACTCCTGGGAACCCCGGGAGGTGGCTGATAACGTGCCAAGTTAACGAGCACTTACGAGGTAAGGCGTTACTGATATCCCTAATCATTTCAGGTACAGAAATTTCAGCCTCTGTTGCTCTAGAAAAAGAAAGCAGAGGTGTTTCCATTGGAAGTGAGATTTAACATTTCTGATTACTGACACTTTCAGAAGTACTTCACCACAAATATATCGTGAGTTCAGTTTCCAGGGTAAAATATGTATCTTGAGCCAAAGTTGTAAATGTGGATTGGTAACAAACCTTTACATGAAGCAATTTGATGATGATGATGTATTTGTAGCATAAACTAGGTTGGCAGCAGCAGGCAACGTGTAATTATGATATCAGAGACAGTCATGAGTTGTGACCATTTTTACTTTTAAGAACTTGCACATTGCATTCAGTGGGATTTGTATTATGCAAAGAGACTTGATTTTGGCAAACAGCAAACATCTTTAGTGCTGTAATGAACCAGCTTTTTCAATGGAAATCCAGTCAAGGTGACGCCATGTTGACATTTCAGCAGGCACTGCAGTCCCCAAAATCCCTTTGCATCCTCACTCAGACTGGGGAATTGAGTAAATAAATCCACAAAAGTGCATCATGGATTTCAGCAGTTTTCACCAGTGGGATGATGTACTGCTTGCAGGAGAAGCATGCTAGCATCTAGACCATTGTAGAAGGAGGAAGTGTCTAGAAATAGAAATTTACACAAATGATCCTAGTCACGTTTTCCAACCCATGTAGCGCCTGCTGAGAGAGTTCTGAATGTGCATTTGTATCCATGAGATTACTGACTGCGCAGCTGGCCAAGGACTGTCTCCAGATTCTTTTTCCTCCCAGGTGGCATGGAGGCACTGTATGATGTACAGGTCTGCCAAAAAAACCTGTCTCGACCTTCACCACTCAGTCACAAAAGAAGATACTATATTGCTGCTGAAGAAGTGCTCTGGAATTATGGACCTGACGGTTATGATAAATTCACTGGGCAGGGCTTAAATGCCACTGGCAGGTAAGCTTTCTCATCTTCTCCTGCCATGCTTTTATTTCAAGAGTTGGACGACATCCCACTGTGATTCACCAGGGCTAGGGCCTGCACTGTTATTAATTTTAATTGCATAGGGCAGAGAGGATTTAAACATCCTTGTTGAGAAATTGGATCTGTAACTGCGATGCTGAGTAGTTGCCTTCTGGAAGCACTTATCTCTCTCTGCAATTATGTCTGTGGAGAAAGTGAGCCCTGGTGATGTAAGCAAGCCCTTATGTTGAGATTCCTCAGGCAGCTTTCACATTTGAAATGAGTGTATCACGGAGTGCCATAATGGCAGATTACCCCCTCAGGATTGTTGATGGAGATGAATTGTACTGCAGCCCAGGAAAACTACAGATTAGAAACCCACTGAGAACAAGCAGTGGCACAGGTCTTGCCCTAAGGTAGTTAGAGGTAAGTTGACATGGCACTTGTCCTAAGTTGAACACCCTGAAGTCTAATGCACAGTGAATGCCCATTTGTTGACTAACACATGGCTGTAATTCAGGTCAGTAATATCTCCTCTAGAGAGCTGGAAAAAGTGTATGCAAACTAATGACTTGGGAGATCATTTCTCCCCTGGCTGGGGTGATATCTTTATCCTGAATTATGGTTTCTGCCTGAACGTCCAGTTAATTAACCAGTTCAATTTGTTAATTCCACAGTGAATCTGCGATATATTTTACACAAGGGATTGACAGAATAGGAGGGCTATACTGGAAGGTTCGCTATGTGGAATACACCGACGCAACGTTCAGTAAAAGGAAGATTCAGCCAGAGAACATGAAACACCTGGGAATACTTGGTACAGTGAATATTTTCCCACCCTGCAATTCCATTGGATTTGAAAGCAGAAGTCCCCTTGGATCCAGAGGGGAAATTAATGGATTCAGCTGCCAGCCAGCTTCGTCTTGTTTAGATGGAAATACATCTGTTGGCAGCTCTTCTAATACCTTCCCTTACCCTCTCTCTTTAAGGCCCCGTTATAAAAGCTGAAGTGGGAGATACAGTGCTGGTTACTTTTGCCAACAAAGCCAGAAGGAGCTATAGCATTATGGCCCATGGTGTAAGCTTCAGCAAACTGTCAGAAGGTGCACCCTACTTAGATGGTAAGTTTTTACTGCATCGTAGCATTGTCACATCCAGAACACATGAATCTACGGATCTCCTGTTGCTCTGTAGCTTTGCCCTTCTTGTGGATAGTAAGGCATAGAAGGGATGATTTGGTTAGTCCATGTCTTCCCTAAATGCCACAAGGAATCCCCTAGTCTGCCTCTGTGCTGGTTCTTTCCCTTGGACATGTGCCCAGCAAGGTGGCTGCAATTAGCTGAGGTCCATCCGTTAATGCTGAGTACAAGCCAGAAGCCCAATCCAATTCACATTATTTCTGATCTAACAGTACACATCCCCAGCTAGTGGCTGTACTCTGGGCATGCCCCAAAACACTATTGCATAGGATCTGGCACGATGATGCCATGATGATCTTGCTGACTTTTTGCATATAGCTATCCACAGGTCTGAACTGCTTCACATCTGATCTTCTAACCCAGGTCAGGTATTTTACTTCTTTTGTTCCCAGGATAGTTAACATCCAGGCATCTTTTATCTGATTGACCCAGAATGTGAAGCAGTAATGATTCTTACTGATCTTCTTAAATACGTAAATACTGGAGCAGAACATTTACCAAGGGCTTCCTCTCATTTTGTGCAAAGATAGGATCTTTATAATCAAAATTTAACCATTATATGTACTGTGTCATGTCTAATTGGTAGGAAACTCCTTCAGTCAGAGGCAAGAAACAGCCCCTTCAGAAGGTGCAAAGTCCCATTTACTTTGAACACTTATGTCAGGAGACAGTAGGTCAACCCTGGAGATATCTCTGTCTCTGCTGACTACAAAAGGAGACTAGATTAGAGTCAGAACACATATCTGAGATTTAGAGAGCCTGTGTTAGATGAGTCGAATCCCAACCACAGCACCTATAGAGATAATATCGTGGAAATGTGTTTGCTGCATTTTCAGCATTGAAGAGAAAGTTTTCTTGTTGTCTAAATTGTTTTGCTTCCACCACAACAGATCAAAAAGAAACTCCCACAACATAATCCTTCTTTGAAGAACTGTGCTAAGAGAATTAGGTCAACACACGAAGTCATAAAATCACACAAAAGGCTTGAATCTAATTCTTTTGTCTCCAGTTGTTGACTGTGCAACACAGCCCATTTTCTAGCAGGCTCTGCTGTATCCTAAAATATCTAGGTTGATTTCAGCCTTGAAGTCGCTGTGTTCTAATGCCACCCACACGAGATATAGTTCCCTAACACAAAGGCAGCTTCTTCTCACTCCTTGTAGTCCTGTTGTGCTCCTTGTAGTCCTGTTGTGTTCAGACCCCGTGTTAACAGCATCCATTGGCAATGCACCCTTGGGTGTGGAGCAGAATAAAACCAAATCTGACCATTAAGTAGCAATGTGAGTGGTTCTTCTCTGGGTCTTTGGAGAGGAAGATTTGATGCCAGATTTATTTCTTCATAACAATGCTACCTGTGTGGATACCAGCATTATCTTAATGTGGCTACACTGCATGAGTGATGCTCCATCCACCCTATGCAGGTGGGTAGGATATAGGGCAGCAGACAATCACCAGAATTAACTTCTGAAAAAAGTAACAGCAGCCTCTCTTTGGAGACTCTAACAGAGCTTCCTGTGCGTTGCTGCAAAATCAAAAAGAAACAATTACAGGATTTGCTTTGAATTTCTAAGCATCACAGCTTTAGCTCCACTTGCTGATGTAATTGCTTTGTTGGTGCTTAATGAGAATTCAGAGTCTGCGGTTGCACCTCAGATGAATCTCACGATAGGGCAGGTAAGCTACAGGCATTAGAGGAAGCCAATTAAAAGAAAAGATGAGCTCTGCTTGTTTAGTCTGAGCAAAGCCAGATAATTCAAGTAGCTTTATGTCAGTGTCCGTGTCAAACTTGTTCTGCGAGGAATGGCTCCATGTATCCCTGTGGCACGAGGCTCTGGGAGATGTCCCTATGGTAGAAGTCACCAATCTCTAGGATGGTGCTTGAACCTGCCTGCAGAAACCAGTGGCTATACCTGACTCCCACACAACAGTTGTATTCTGGAGGACATAATCTTCCCATAACTTTTGTCTTTCTCTACTTTCTCTCTACAGGATATATGAAGCCAGGAGCCCACGTTAAGCCAGGTGAAACCTTCACGTACAAATGGAGAGTGCCTGAAAATGGAGGTCCGAGTGAGAGCGACCCACCATGCCTCACCTACCTGTACTACTCAGCCACTGACGCTGTCAAGGACACCAACTCTGGCCTGGTGGGACCTTTGCTGGTCTGTCGGAAGAACTCACTGAATGAGCATGGGATGCAGGTGCTCAAAGTGGAGAATGGCTTCTCCGAAACAGCAGGGTGGTGGGCTGTGGGGAGAATGGATTTGCACTGTTCCCAGCTCAAATATAAGAGTTTGAAGAAATGTCATTCCTCAGGGTAAAGGCTGATCTATGGGGTGGATAGGAAGGTGAAACTGGTATTCCCCAGCACTCAGACTTGTCCCTTGGTTTTCCATCTTTTCCATGCATTCGTTAGCAATGACTGCATCTTTCCATCCTCACTGGATTTCTTTTTTCTTCTGGCTCATGGAAGAGTACCAATCCAAATCCTCTAAAAGAACATAGCAAGAAAGCAGTTGCAGCTTTTTGTATAATTAATTTCTTGTTGTTGTTATATAAAAAAGATAATTTTTCACTAGGATAATTTTTTGCTGACTCATTTTAGTGTGTTGGCTTTCTCCTTGGCTACAGAAAGGAATAGACAGAGAATTCTACCTCCTCTTTTCAATCTTTGATGAAAATGACAGCTGGTATCTGAACAAGAATATTGAAGCTTTTACTGGAGACCCTTCCAAAGTAGATGAAAATGATGCAGATTTCAAGGAATCCAACAAAATGCATGGTATGAAATATATCTGTTAATGATATCTTCAGTCATCAGTGGCAAAATTTATCCTCATTCATAGCTCATTGCGATGCCTTGGAGGGTGAGGTGGAAAGTTGTCAGCCAGTATATGGCTGGTTCCTGATGTCCTTTGAATGTTGAGTCCTGGTCACATTAACAAGGACTGCAACCACCTATCAACTACAGCTGGAGAAAGGGAATGGAGTGTATCCTTGGGTCTGTAAGGAGGTGTAATGCCAGAGTCACACATCAGCTGCAGAAAAAGCTGATGTTCACTGGTGATTCCAGTGTAGCTACAGGGCTTGGCACTGACTCCAGCAATGAAGGTTCATCCTCTCTGCTCTGCCAGCTCCACTTGGGCAGTGACCACTCCAGCAAAGGAGGGGTGAAGACTAAGGAAATGTCCAGTCATGGTTTAAAACATCACTTCTGTATATAAATGCCTGACTTTGGCACAGATATACTCAACATTACTCCTGACATGACAGACTTGAGCAGCTCACATAACCTGTGATTTGGTTGTATGGAGAGCCCTGAGAATATGCACTGATAGTGAACAGTGAACTACTGAGTGAAACATGTGCGGGCACTGCAGGTACAATGTCTCCAACTGTCACCCTGCAGTGATTGTCCCTCTTTTAATACATTTACTATAAACTCCTAGACCTTCTGGAGCCTTCTATTTTATTTGTCTGTTATGAGGTGGCATCTCGTGATGAAATTTAAGAGACATTTTGGGAGTAAAAGTGGAAATCAGAAGTCAGTATCACATGAGAAAGCTGCATCGGAACTGAATTTTTTTATGTCCCACTCCATGTCCTTGATTATCTGGTTATACTTTCTCCAGACTGAAAAGGAGGTACCTAATTTATATATTTAACCAGCAACTGTGAAGCACTCTGGGAAGTTTGGAGGAGAATCTTTAAATCCCTGCAAAGGATTATTACACGATTTTATAGGTTAAGAGAAATGTAGGAGCTAAGAGCTTGTAAGAACAGCTTTTAAGTAGTAACGTGGTGTCATCTGCTGCTACCTTTGCTCCACAGAATGCCCCTTTAATTAACGTTATGACTTGCTCAGTTGCAAGCTTCTTGCCACAGAGGTGATGGGAGGCTCTGTGCTGAGCCACTAATCAGGCTCTTTTCTTCTCCTCTAGCTGTCAATGGTTACTTGTTTGGTAACCTGCCAGGCTTGGCCATGTGCAAGGATGACAAGGTCTCCTGGCACCTCATCGGACTGGGAAGTCACTATGACATGCACGGAGTTCAATTTCAAGGAAACAATATCGACCTAAGAGGGACAACGAGGGATGGCCTGGCCTTGTTTCCTCATTTATCAGGGACAGCACTGATGCAGCCAGACCACGTGGGTATGTTCCTGTGCTTATCTTGGTGTTCTGGCACTCACAGAAATCAGGCAGCCTAAATAACAACCAGAGAGATGGGAAGCATGAGGGAAGGAGTGGGGATAGGCAGTGAAGATGGAGCCAGGCTCTTGTCAGCGGTGCTCAGTGCCAGGACAAGAGGCAGCGGGCACAAACTGGAAAACAGTTGGTTGTCTCTGAAAACCTGAAAGTGATTCTGTGCTGCATGAATGACAGCACAGAGCACAGGCTGCCCAGAAACTGTGGGGTTTCCTCCTTGGAGACCTTTCAAAGCCACCTGGACATGGCCCTGGGCATCCTGCTCTGGGTGTCCCTGCTAAGCGGGGGTTGGAGCAGATGAACACAGAGGTTCTTCCCACCTCAGCCATTCTATGATTCTATCTGGACTTTGGGGACTTAGAGCAGCTGAGAATTCAGGCAGAACTGCTTTTCTGGCAAGGTGCTGTAAACAAAATGTATATGTACACCAAAGAGGAGAGCTCTACAAGGCAGCACGTTCCTTTCTTGTGTGTCTTCTATACACTCCACTGTCCATCGTGAAACTGCACCTTAGGAATTACACTGAACAACAGAGTCTGGGAGTCCTTTATTAGGGACAGCTAACCATCGGCCGGCTACAAGCAGACATGAATGACTGATCAGATCTTTACAGTCACCACCACCTGGGATTTATTCATTTATTTATTTATTTATTTAACAGCATGTTACTTTACCTTTTCCCCCACTCCTATCCTAGAAGCAAAATGAATGGACTGAGATCCAGACTAGACAGGATTATGCCTCTAATCTTGGTCCACTGAGCTGAGCATGCATAACTGAAACACACACTCTGCTCCTCCATGCCTTAATTGGGGTTGGTGAGGTACATGTAGGACTCCTGCTTGCCCACATTACCAACTAGTTTCCCCTTCAGCCATCTTAGTTTTGCAGTGTCAATGGGCTCTGGGTGATATAAACTGCCCGTCATCTGGCTTTCTATACAGCATCACAGATTAGGGTTCATTTTTTTGGAGGACAGACCAGAGATGAACAAAGCAGGGAGCTAATGTGCCGGGTTACGTGCTTTCACAGCCACCTCATCTCGAGAACTTTCCTTCCCAGGCACATTCAAAGTGGTTTGCAGGACTTTCGATCACTTTGTCGGTGGGATGAAGCACCTCTACGAGGTCAGCAGCTGCCGCAATGCCAGCCGAGCCCAGCAGCAGCACAGTGCCGTCAGGCTCTTCTACATCGCTGCGGAGGAGGTGGAGTGGGACTATGCCTCAAATAAGAGCTCAGCACCAAAGATTTACAACATCAGCAGCAACGAGGAAAGGTACACAAAACAAATTTGGTGGGTGTGGGGCGCAGCGCTGCTAGCCAGCCGAGCTAAGGGACTGCTTTTCTGCTCCGTGCAGAAGGCCTCTAAGGCTTCTACCGCACAACCTTATGAGTGACGAAGAGCATATTAAATCCACTGCTGCCAAAGGGGTGCTGCTGTTCACCGCGCACTGCTGGGCATTTTCAGCTCGTACGCGGTGCGCTGGGAGCTCGACCGCCAGGGGGCGCTCGGGGAGGAGCGGCCATGAGCAGCACAGCTCCTCAGTGCCCCCTGGCGGCCAGGCCGCGCTAGGACCCGCCTCAGCAGCCGGTGCTGGGGGTACAGAGGGCATCTTCCAACAAGGTGCAGAAGGGGAAAGGAAAACTCTCCAGGGTAAAGCAGCCTTCTCTTTCCTCTGGCGATAGCATTTGCTCTCACAAGGTTAGGCTGTGATTATCTTCCTAACATTCCCTGATATCACCCATATCAAAAATAGTGAAAGCAGGCATTGTGATAACATGCCTTCCATTATTTAAAGGGAACTTATGAACATGAGGGAAATCAACTTTTTCCTAGGTACGTAGTGATAAGACAAGGGGGAACAGTTTAAAACTAAAGGAGGGGAGAATTAGGTGAGATGTCAGGGGAAAGTTTTTACTGAGAGTGGTGAGGTGCTGAACAGGTTGCCCAGTGGTGGATGTCCCGTCCCTGGAGGTGCTCATGGCCAGGCTGGATGCAGCCCTGAGCAATCTGGTCTAGTACTTGATCTAGTGGCTGGCAACCCTGCCTGTGGCAGGGAGCTGGAGTCTGGTGATCCTTGGGGTCCCTTCCAACCCAAGCCATTCTATGATTCAGGTCTGCGGGGAAAGACAGTGTCTTTTGTAGGGGTATGGATGCACCAGGTGAGTGACCAAAGCCACCCATAGCTTGAAGCTGTTCTGTTGGCTGTTCTGAAGGATTTGTGTTCCCAGATGTTTGTGGTGAGTGCACTATGTCCCTGGCTTTGAAGACAGTGTGCATTTAGGGAGGATTATCACTTGCTTTAGGGAGGATTATTACTTGCTGTTTAAAAGCTCCTACATCACACAGGGCTTTGTGTAAATCATTATGTTGGACCAAGCCATACATTCCTGTCGCATCTATAATGTATAACACAACTATAATGAGCATTTAGACAGGTAAGCTTTATGCTTTAATTTTTTTCCCTTTTTATTTTGCAGCTACGGGCACATTTTTCTCAGCCAAGGGGAAGATCTAATTGGTACAAAATACAAGAAAGTGGTTTACAGGGAGTACACAAATGGCAACTTTACGCAGCGCAAAGAGAGGACAGAAGAGGAGGAACACTTGGAAATCCTGGGCAAGTAGCTCTCATGGCTCACAGACTGACATGATAAGTGAGAGGGTAGCTTAAAAACAAAGAGTTTTTCCAGCTTTGTTAATATGGAAAAGAGATAAAACTGATGCCTGTTCCTGGCTATCGGTGATTTTACATCAAGCTTGCGTAAGCGCTGAGCGTAAGAATGCTTTCCAAGTTGGATGATTTATTCTCAGATATGAAGTACGGAGTTTCTGAAAGAATCCTAACAGGGAAGATGCAAAAAATGGACCTTGCAGAATGCACCCTAACATGAGAGCATGTAATATGGGGAAAGCATTGTAGGTAGATAATTCAACAAGGGGATAGATTAGTGGCTGGAATTGGGCAAGATGAAGTTTTATATATGTCACAGAATAACCATCAGCTCATGTTTTCTATGGGATGAGAAGAGGACAAAAGCCAATCGTAAAATAGCCAACTCCATATAAATGCTACTTCTATATAGGAATATATCGGGCATCTTTTTATTTTTGAAGAGCAATACTGAAGAAATAGTTTGATATTAGATAAACACCTGTCAAAAGCTGCTGAAAACTATTCACAGAAGTTTTCCTGAAAAACAAACTGCTCGGAGACCTGTTTCTCTCTTACTGTCTAAAAAGAAAAAAGAAATTATGTCTCTATATGGAGTTTTTCAGTGGCAGAGATAACAGACCGGTTTTGATGACTTCACTGGAAGACCAGAAGAGCCTAAGGGCTTCAGGAAAGACCAAGGCTCCTTTCCAAGGCCAAGCTACTGGGAGATGGTTACAATTCAGAAAAGAAGCATTAATCACTGGTGTCTTCTGTTTCCATTTAGGGCCATTGCTTCATGCTGAGGTGGGTGACTCTGTGCTGATTGTGTTTAAGAACAAAGCCAGCAGGCCTTATTCAGTAAGTGCACATGGAGTAGAAGAAGTGGGTTGTGAGGAACAAACCGAGGCACCAATCACTCTCCCAGGTAAGGCTGTGCTCTTTGTTTTTCTTTCAGCTACAAAGGCCATATATAAAAAAATATGAATGATATTCCCTCCTTCAAGCCTATTCACACTTATGTGTTCTTCCAGGCAAAATAGGCTTAGCGTTTATTCAGATGCAATTCTCTGTGTTGTTGTGTGTATAGTTAGTTCTTAATCAAGTGAGCACGTTCAGGAACAAAATGAGCCTTTGTTCCTATCGGGATAGAAACGAACGTAGTTTCCCTTGTCAACTTCCAAAGTGCATTAGGAAGCCCATAGTCATGGCCAGGGAAGCCTAAAAGTGTTGAGCGCCAGGGCGATGTTCTAAAAATGTTTCAGGAATGGAGGAACTCGGGGGTAGAGTAGCAGTTGGCAGTATTTAGCCATGCCTGCTTCTGCTCACCGGATTTGTTGAGTGGAAGCGTTGTGCTGTGCACGTTGCTGTAATATCTTCCGTATCCACATGGGAGCAGGCTTGGGATGGTTTTGGGAAGGTGTCTGCAAAAGGAGTACTGTCAGCCAGACTGCAGGGCAGGCTTTTCCTCAGGCTTTTGCAAGCAGCAGTAAACAGGGAGAACAAATCTCTCAAAGCCCGAATAATTCCTAGGTTGTTCAGCACCCCTACCTGCACCTGGAGGTCCTGGCTGGATGCTCACCCTAAGCTACCCAGAACCCATCCAGTCCTATTTAAGCCAAACAAGTCATCACTCGGACTCATAGAAGTGGTGTATGTCCCCATGGCAAGAATAGCTGAATGGCTCTGAAACTGATGAGTTTCTTGTTAGTTTTCTGTCCTGTTAGTGTAGCGGTGCACCTTGAAAGCCTTTTTGTTCTCTGCTAGGTCAGTAAGCCTGTGCTGTAATGCACAAAAGGTTCTTTTGCTGTAAGAATAAATGATATTGCTTAATTTACATTGTGAGACCCATCCTGTACAGATCCACCCTATATCTAGTGCTTTTTGAGTCTTTAGTTATTGCCATACAGTAGCAGCCAGAACTGCATGAATCATAATCACAGAACCATAGAATTGCTCAGGTTGGAAAAGACTTTAAAGATCATCAAGTCCAGCTGCAACCTAACGACACCACCCTAACAACCCTCTGCTAAACCACGTCCCTGAACCACCAAAACAGTGCAGTGACTCTGACACAAAGCTAGTTCAGCTAATTCATGACCATTTAAGCTTGAAAACTCTCTTTTGCTCCATTGCCCACAGCCTTGGCAGCTGTTGGGTTGTGCCTGTAGCAAGGCAGTGGTCACCAGTTCCAGGATTTCTTTGTTTTACCCTGGCTTGTAGTATGTTGAAGGACATGGTTTAGTGAGAACTATTGGTGATAGGTGGATGGTTGGACTGGGTGATCTTGAAGGTCTTCTCCAACTTTGGTGATTCTATGATTCTGTGTTACCAGTTTTTTTCTCAAGTTTTGTTGCCCTGGAAATTTCTAGGAAATAAATTGTTCAGCATTTGTCTGGCACTTAGAAGAACCGGGTGTTGGCCACTTCTTGTCCTCCTGAGCTTTATTTGTTGGAGCACCAGAAAAAAAAATAAATTCCCAGCAAATGGGAACACATAGTATAGTCAGCTCATCTGAATACAGACATGTTTGTGTTCAGTGCAGAGAACCGAGCCTCATCCAAACAATTCCTCATCAGATTGGTTTTAAGAGTCAGAGATCAGTGAATCTCTGCTCACCCTCAGGAAGGACGTGAGAGAGGTGATGGATCTGGAGAAGGAATGGGGGCTCTTCAGCAACTGCAGAGGAACAGTGGCTTAGTGGGAAGAGGGAAGGGCCCTTCCTGGCATTCCCAGTCAGCAGCAGTTCTGATATTTAATCGGCTCTCCTGTCCCAGACAAGAGCCAGTATAGTGCTGCAGCACCTTCTCCAAAGTCCCGGTGGCAATGGCTGTGTTGTGGTGTCCCTTTCAATTGAGAAAGTCCAGGAAATATTTTCTGGAGCCTGGCTCCCTACAGTTTCAACAGGCCTAAAGCATTGACCTCCATGACCATTTATCTACCAATTTGCCCAGGGTGAAGGCTGAGAAGTAAGGCTGAGAAGTTGAATCTCTGAACAGATTCCCTCAGTGGGGTGTTACTGCTTCCAGCACCATTTGCAGATCTTCTTTTGGAGGTGATATCTGCCTTCTTTTACATCACTGGAACCTCACTGACCTTCTGGAACGCAGAAACATGAGCACATTCCATTCCTGCATACTTTCACGGGAAGCTTTGATGCAGATCATTTTTTGATGGGGAGGGTAACAGCTATCAGTAACACGCTACTCAAAGCTTCTGACATGCAGCTGTTCCTGCTAAAATTTTTCTTTGTTTCAGGGGAAATAAACACCTACAGATGGAATGTCCCGGAGCGATCTGGCCCTGGGAAAACGGATCCCAACTGTATCACTTGGGTTTACTATTCAACAGCAAATTTTGTAAAGGTAACCAAGAAGGTTATTATTATTACGGTTAATTGTTTTATGTAGAGTATCCTGTCTTGCAAGATGTTTCCACAAGGAGCACAAGTTGGAGGAAAAGTTTACTGAGCTGAATGCTTTGTCATCTTTGCTAACGGCTGCATGTGGCTTGGTTATTTTAATCTACTGAAATCCTCAGGGATACACTATGGTAATGTGACTCCCTCCTTAAAGAATAGTTGAAGGGATTTGGGGTGAAGGCATTTCAAAACTTGGGACTAAAATGTAACAAGAAAGACATGCTTAAGCAGATGTAGTTGTGATTTTTTTCTCACTTTTTTTCCTCAGATATTCTATCTTTATTTAATGTGTTGCCCGTTTGTGTTTATTTCATAACTGGATGAACTAGAAAATCTGTAACACGTTTTTATTTCATTTCAGGACACATATAGTGGTCTGGTTGGCCCTCTTGTAGTTTGCAGAAAAGGAATTCTAGATGAAAATGGCCTGAGAAAAGACATTGATCGTGAATTTACTCTTCTGTTTATGGTGTTCGATGAAAACAAATCCTGGTATTTGAAAGAGAATATTGAAACATACCTTCACAAGAGTCCTGATGATTTTAATTACACTAAGAACTTTGTGGAAGGCAACAGCAAGCATGGTATGTAGGACTCAGTGGCAGCAGCCAAGAGGATAGAGGTTTACTTTTAGGAAGATGTTGGCTTAGCTTGCAACTATCCAACCATGTGACACCTTCATAAACTGCAGCACTGGAAACAAAAAGATTTCATGAGGCCCAGCCAAGACAAGCTAGTTCAGTCTTATCCTTGTGGGGAGAGCCTGCCCTGCCAGAATTCCCTTGTCATCTGGGAGCTGCCTTCCTTGTTGACTTGTAGGAATGCAAGGATGACGTTTTAAATCTGTGTCTGTAGAAGCAATCAGCCCAGGGGCCAGACAGAACGGAACAAATGGGGGCAGGAACAGCCCTGGCAAAGCAAACTTCTGCTTCTACAGATTCTACCCATTTTAGGCAGTTACTCTTCCCTCTTTTTCCACGAGGCTTGTTAGCAAAACCCCTGTTTGTTCAGGAGATCGATCTCAACAGGTGAAAGCACTACCTGGTGCTTCTCGAGACAACTAAATGGTTGCTGCTATGCACTTAGGTGAAACAAAAACATGACTGTCTCCCTGCAGTCTCTGCAGAGAGCCCTTGACCTGACACAAGTGCTGGGCACCTGTTCCCCTTGGATAAAAAGTACAGATGGTGCCTGATGGTTATCATCACCCATTTCATAGCCAGTTATTAATCAGTCCTATTTTGTCATTCTTCCAGCAATCAATGGGAAGATTTATAACAGTCTCCTGGGTCTAACCATGAATGAAGGTGATACGACAAACTGGTATTTGATAGGAATGGGTAATGAAGTAGATGTACATACAGTCCATTTCCATGCACAGACCTTCATCTTCAAGGTTGGTAAAATGAATCACAATTAACAGTGTGATGGGAAATTCCTGAAAAAAAAAAGTACAAGTTCTGGGCTATTTTTGCAATGTGAGCACATAGCCCTGCTGATATGAAATCAGTGGCAGATATGCCTGGAAAGGAGACACAAAATGAAAGGGTTCCTTGCAATGCTTCTACAAGTCTGAACCTATTACAGAACATGAAGACATGTCACTATTAGAGGAAATGGTCACGTGGGTTGAAATGCGTGCTTACCCACAGCTATAAGGGAAGATGAAGGGAGGAGAGCACAGTTCTGCATACTTACAGAACAGTTTGATGTTGTGACAGCTTGGCACTGGGAGGACTGTCAGAAAAATATGTTTTTCAGAGGGCGGTACCTGAGCTCAACCACTACCTGAAGTCTTTAGGAGGAGACCCCTTTTGCTAATTAACTAATTGATAAAATGTAGGTTTCCTAAGAGCCTCAGCTTCCCTCTGTACGGCTGACAAGAAGCCTTTTATTTGCCTCAAAGAGTGAGAAGTTTAATTAGAATATTTCAGTGTCTGGGGGGTATTTGGATGCAGTAAGGCAGGACACTTACAATGCTGATTTTGCCTTGCCACAGACAGATAAAGACCACAGAGGAGATGTATATGACCTTTTTCCTGGGACTTTCCAAACTGTTGAACTTGTAGCAGAAAACCCTGGAACGTGGCTTCTGCACTGCCATGTAGCTGACCACATACATGCTGGCATGGAAACGACCTACACCATCAATAAATCAGGTGCAGTGGCAGAAATACATCATAGGGCTCAGAGGTGGTATCACAGTGATGTGGGTGAAAGGCAGGAAAGTAAGGCGACTCAGTTGTCAGCACTGCACACGTTCCAGGGAAGCACCTGGAAATCACAGCATGCTGCCCTGGGCAGTTAGCATCATATGGGGGTGCCTGAATGACGTGGCAAGGAACAGTTACCTTTGCTACATTCTGCAGTGTGAAAGCAGTTGGTGCTTCAACAGAGCCTCCCTGAAGGCACTGACAGCCTGCAGAGCATGAGTCATCCACAGGTGCTGCAGAAGGCAACTGCAAAGCTGTCTTTTAGTCCTGCTGTAAGACAAGCACAGGGCTGGTTCCTTCCTGCTCTCATTCCTTCTCGCACAGGCAGAGATCAGCTGGGCTATAAGATGCTCCATTTTCTTGGTGGTTCATGCAGCCCAAGAAAGAGGTGTTCCTTTGATTAAGTTGGCAAACTTTCTAAGAGCTGCTGATCCCTTCCACCAGTTGCAAGTGAAGTCAAAAGTGCTTTGTGAGCACAGAATTTCACAAAACACCCAGGTCCAGCATCTCCTGCCTCAGGCAGCACAGTCATGCTTCCCACATTCCTCTGCAGGGACTGCACAGCCCCAGCAGGCACACCTTGTACCTGCAACCCTGGTGGGGCAGAATCAGAAATGTAATGCCATTTGTAGCCCAAATCCTGCTTCCTTAGACAAGGTGAATTTATTATATGCATTTTATCCCTTCTGGCTTTGAAATTTCAAATGAATAAGCAAATGCAGAAGTGAAGCAACAGATCCTTGTAGACAAAGTGGACTTAGTCCACAGAGCTGCCTGGAGCAATATATAATTGTGCTGATGTAATCAGGATTTCTGTTCAGATTACAAAGGTAGAAGGAACTCAGGAAAACCAGTGCTCCTTTCCCACTGTTGTTCCAGGCTTTCAACTCCACTGCATTTTTTCTCTCTCTGCACAGAGCTGGAAGCCCCTTCAGAAGAAGGACTGACGACCACAGCTTATGGTACAACTACTGCACAAAATAGGACCACTGCAAAGGGTACGGATTTTTTACAACATCACTTCAAACCTTCCGTGTTTGTGTGTGGATTTCTCATGAAGCACCTCTTTTTGCACAGATCCTGACAGCCAAGGGCACAACGTCTTTGGCAAAACTCTGACTCCTGGAGAAGCCAGCCTGATGCTCGCAGCCTTAGTTTCTGTCGGACTCATTCTGCTGTTGACAACATTGGCCCTCCTCTCCCTCATCACCCGCCAAGGAAGCAGGATCCAATATCAGGCTCTGCATGACAAAAGTGCACTTCTAGCAGATTCCCTGTAAATCCCCACTTTCAACGCCATCCACACGGAGCTGTGTCGGGTTTCACAAAATGCTGCTGCTACAACTAGAACAAGACACACTCTGGAAGTCCCATCCCATTGCCAGCACTCCTGAGAACTGCAGGAAAGGGCCACGTATCACCCATTGCCATCCCCACCTCTACCACCACTCAGCTGTGCCCGAGGCACCAAACCTCTTGGCCAACGTTCCCATGGGAGGATGGAGCGGGCAGGTTTGCACCCATGTGCTCTGTGCAGAACCACGGGGAGCACACTGCTTGAGCATCCAGCTCCTGAAGGCACACGTGTAAGTTTGGAAGTCCCTGAGGTTTCTCAAAGGGAAGCCAGTCTTACACCAGAGTCTGCATCAATGAATTCACCGGCATTTAACTGATTTTCCCTTTTTTTGTTGTTCCCTTTGTCCTGTTGAATGAGGAAGCTGTGCACTGGGGACAGATTTTTAAAGGCATTTAAGTACCTACCAATATACTTTAGCACCTGATGAAGCTCAGCATCTGCAACAGATTTGTTAATCCCTTTAAAAATCTAGCCCTGAGCAGCCCCAATGAAGTTATATTTTGTGATTGCTGCTCGTTGTGGTCCTGATTCTGTAACTCTTCTCTGCATCGAGCAGTGCTTCATTCCCAAACTTTAATTGGGATGCTGATATCTGTGCTCTGCAGAAAAGACAGACAGAATCAGGCCATGTTTAATACTACTTGAATGTTTATAGCTCACATCTAATTACATAGCACTCACTCTTGCCAGCCAGCTGCTCACGTCAGCTACAGCTCTTGCAGAGGAACTTCAGAACAAACACATCTGTGAAACTGTTGATCCAGAGCTGATTTTGAATGTAAATCCACTTTGCTGTTCTTTTCTATTTTTTTTTTCCCCAGTTCTGTATTTTGAAGTTTATTCAACTGCAGGGAACTGCGCTGCCCATCCCTCCTACTGCAGCTTAGTGATGTCCTGGGTCAATGCCCGGGTATTTGAGATGCAGAAGTTTCCTGGGTGCTTATCAGTTGATTCTTGATTCCTTGTTTTCTTCAGTTGTTTAAGAGCATGCACGTGAGGTAGAACTGCAAGACTGAGCCCACACAGGAGCTATGCTATAGCAATAAACACTTCCACACTCATTTTCTAAATCCCTTGAACTGATAAAAATAGATACCCCCATACCCTGTTACCTTTCTACTTTGAAAACATTGAGATCTGTTTCTGTCCAAAAGCACTGCACAGAACGTTTGCTCTCTGTCTACATACAAAAACTAAAGCCTTTCACTTAAACATTCACAGTTAATAAAGGAAATTATTTGATACTTCGCCTTTTAGAGTAGCTAACGGGTCTGACATTTTAGAAAAAGAATCATAAATATATTTTTTTCCATAGTAGCCAGCCAAAATGATGACAAGGCTAATAAAGATCTGGTTATTTGTACAAACCTTCTGGCACAGCTTGTTTCACTTGGCACACTTCTCAGCTGAATGGTGGCTGGGAAACAAGAACGAAGCCTCCAGAGGCCCTCGAGGCCTTGGGCCGTCATCACAGTTTGCCTGGGTGACAGAGGCTGTCACAGAGACCAGAAGGCATCACAGAGAGCATAAAGCACAGCACACAGCCTTACCTGCCTGCCTCATGCAGGCAGAAGCATGCCCTGCACTGAGGAGTTGTGCTAAGTATCTTCAATGAAGGGCAGCATCTGTGATGGGCTTAAGCACCAGCAGGAATGCAGAGCAAATCAGCCAAATGTGGTGCAGTCGACGTGCCCAATGGACAGGATGCCATCCAGAGAGACCTAGACAGGCTCGAACAGTTGTTGAGGTTCAACAAAGCCAAGTGCAAGATCTGCAACTGGGTCACGACAACCTCAGACGCGGAGCCCTCAGTACAGCAGAGATGTGGAGCTGTTGGAGCGCATCCAGAGGAGGGTCCAAGGGATGGCACATCTTTCCTATGAGGACAGGCTGGGAGAGCTGTGGCTGTTCAGCCTTGAGAAGAGAAGGCTGCGGGGACACCTGAGAGTGGCCTTTTGGTATCTCAAGGGGCCGTAAGAAAAAAGGGCACAGGCTTTTTAGCAGGTCTGTTGTGACAGGACAAGGGGAAGTGTTTTCCTACTGAAAGAGGGGAGATTCAGACTGGTTGTAAGGAAGGCATATTTTACAATAAGTGATGTGTAGCACTGGCACAGCTTGCAGAGGTGGTAGATGCCCCAACCCTGCATGCATTCAAGGTCAGGATGGACCAGGCTCTGTGAGCAGCCCTGAGACCAACACAGTTGAAGCTGGCAGTTACTGTTCTAAAACCATGGGAAAAGTGATCAAAGGAGTTAAACAGATGATGGCAGAATAAACCTTCTTTTTTTCTTCTTTTTCCCTCAAAGGAAATTGTGCCTTATTGATGTTTTTTGAACAATAGCCTGCTTACATCTCCATAAAACATCTGGGAAGTCAAAGTTAGCTAAAGTTTTTCAAGGAAACAAAGTCACTGTAGGGTGAGAGGAAAGGCCCTTGAAGGCTAACTAACTGGTTAAAAGACAGGGATAAGTGGACAGACAGCAAGGTGGAAATCACCCATGGGGTACAAGGACCTCTGAGCTTCACTGCTTTCTGCAAGTGATATGAAAAAATCATAGAATCATAGAATGGTTTGGGTTGGAAAGGACCTTGAAGCCAGTTCCAACCCCTGCCATGGGCTGGTTGCTTCCATCAGCTCAGGCTGCCCAGGACCCATCCAACCTGGCCTTGGACCAGGACCTCCAGTGATGGGGCACCACAGCTCTCTGGGCAAAGAAAAAGGGTGGCTGAGTTAAGTGACAGACAAAAGTGCATGCAGCAAGAAAAATTATGCTGAGTGTAAAAACCTGCAAAAGTACATTGTGGTTCTGAGTGATAAAACACATTCTGATAAGCTAATGGTTGCTGAAAAAAAGAGTTCCAGCTCTAAGAGCACCACACTGTCTATGCATCTCAAAAATGGAACCTTAGCTATGGTAGTTCAAAGACAAAGTTAGCTGGGCAGAAATGCAAGTGGATATCAGACTGTTAGGAATTAAGGACAGAGCAAGCCAGAAAGCATCATGGCACTGTGACATAGACGTCTGGGGCTCCTGTGTCCTGAATACAGCATGAGTCACAGCACTGGCCCCATCCAGGGAAGGATGCCATCAAACAACGACCCAGAAAGAACAAGAAAGGGAATTGGAGTTGCTGAACTATTTCTGTGCGAGGAATGATTTTGTTGGATCGGGGCTTGGAAAAAATAGAAAGGACAACTGAAAGCAGATAGCACAGGTTTTGCAAAGGAAGAGCTGGGGGTAAAGGGAAGAGGCTGTGCCTTTGGACAGAAGCAGTACAGAAAACCACAGCTGAGGAGGTGGATGATCACCTCTGTAACTCCTGGGCTGAGGGCTGAGGGCTGAGGGTACTCGGGCTAACGGACATAAAAAAGGAAAAAAATCTAAAGGAGGGGGCAAAGCCAGCTAAAGGTTATTGGAAATGAGTCCTGCAAAAACGACTTGAGATGTGGCAGTGGAAATGAAACACTTTTGCTGGAGATAACACTACTATATATGGCTTGGAGCATCTCTTGGCCAAGGAGAAGCTGAGAGCTGGAGAACGGAAGCAAATGTGGGGGATCTTATCATGGAATCGCAGAATAGCCTGAGTTGGAAGAGACCCATGAGGATCATCAGTCCAAGTCCCGACTCCACACAGCACTACCCAAAACCCAACCCCAATGTCTGAGAGCACTGTCCCAATGCCCCCTGAGCTCCATCAGCTCGGGGCTGTGCCCACAGCCCTGGGCAGGCTGTTCCATGCCCACCTCCCTCTGGTGCAGACCCTTTCCCTCACCCCCAGCTGCCCCTCCCCCATCACAGCTCCATGCCGTTCCCTCGGGCCCTGTCGCTGTCACACAGAGCAGAGCTCAGCGCTGCCCTGTGAGGAGCTGCAGCCGCCATCAGTCTCCCGTCACCATGCTCTGCTCCGGGCTGAGCTCTGCCATAGATCCCGCCCTTAGACCCTTCCCCATCCTTGTAGCCGCCCTTTGGACACTCTTTCATGCTTATACGTCCTCCTTATGTTGTGTCACACAGTGCTCGATATCAGCCTGAGCGGGCTGTATGAATTAGAAGCCAGGCTCCAGCGGTGCCAAGCGGTAGGACAAGGGCCGTAACACACGAGCCCACCCCAGCATCACCGCCGGGCGCACGGCGGGCAGCAGCCGCGAGGGGGCGGCGCAGGGCCGGGCGCTGCTGGGCGCTGCTGGGCGGAGCCGCGCCGAGCCGGGCGGAGCCGCACCGCACCGTGCCGTGCGGAGCCGAGCCGAGCCGAGCCGAGCCGAGCCGAGCCGATCAGCGCCGCGCCGAGCTGAGCCGAGCCGAGCCCGCCATGGCCATCGCGCACATCGCCACCGAGTACGTCTTCTCGGACTTCTTGCTGAAGGAGCCGCCCGAGACGCGTTACAAAGGGCTGCGGCTGGAGCTGGCGCTGGACAAGATCGTCACCTGCATCGCCGTGGGGCTGCCGCTGCTCCTCATCTCTCTCGCCTTCGCCCAGGAGGTGTCCATCGGTAACCGCCCCCCGCCGCACACAAAGGCTTGGGCGGGGCGGGGGGAGCGCGGCGAGCGCCGGGGTTTGGGGAGGGGCTCAGCACCGGGGGGTCTGCTGGGGTCGGGGCGGTGTGCTTGGAGGTGATCGAGAGCCGTGGGGATGCGGCACCGAGGGATGTGGGCGGTGGGAGTGGTGGGGGTGGGCTGGGGTTGGACAGGGTGAGCTTAGTGGTCTTTTCCAACCTTAATGGCACTAATCAGATCTGAAACTGCGTGATAGATAAGGTGCCCCTGTCCGTCTAATGCCATGGCTGTTTCAGTAGATGTGGTTTGGACCCAGAACTTGGAAACAACCAAGCGGGAGAGCTGAGGACAACTGTGTCCCATGGTACTTTGGTCAGTCAGAGGCTGAAAGGGCACAGAAGCATTCCCATAAGCGAACCTTTTCATTTCACACCAGCTACGACAAGTGCACTTGTCTTGAAGCAGCGAAAAAGAAGGCTTTCATTTTAGGGGCTGTGCAGGTGCACAAAGTGGCTCATGCCTGGATCTGTTCTTCTTCCATTTTCCTCTCTGAAAGCACTGTGCCCAGCTCAGCTGAAAGCAATGCCTGCCCACCAAGGTCTCTGCTGAGCCCTGTAGCAGTATTTCTTTCATTTTCGGAGAATCATTAAACCACAGAATGGTTTGGGTCGGAAGGGAACACAAAGCCCACCCAGCCCCAACCCCTGCCATGGGCTGGTTGCCCCCCACCAGCTCAGGCTGCCCAGGGCCCATCCAGCCTGGCCTTGAGCACCTCCAGGGATGGGGCACCACAGCTCTCTGGGCAGCTGTGCCAGGGCCTCACCTCTCTCTGAGTAAAGAATTCCTTCCTAACATCTAACCTAAATCTCCCTTCTTATAGTTTAAAGCTATTTTCCTCCACTACGCACAGCTCCAACCTGCAGCTAAATTGCCGAGTTTGGGGAAAGCTTCCTTTCTTTTGGATGAGCGAAGGTCTCATTTTCAGTAACTGAATGCTTGGGCCCTGGTGTGTGGCATATACAGCACCTTTCAGTATGAAAATGATTCAAATTGATTCTGTGACTACGGCAGATTCACAAAACACAAATTAAAGTACGCGCTGTGTTTTGCACACCAGGGATACACCCTGTATCCCTATTTTTTTTACTTGTGATCTTGAGAACCCGTCAGAAGAAAACCTGAAGCTTGAAAGCCAGCTCCTGTGTTTCAAAAAGAGAAAGACCAACCGTGTGTGCTGGCAGGGCCTGGTGTGAGCAGAGCTACCCACGTGGTTTCCATACAGAAAGTGATAGTGGCTCTGCGTGCTGCCTGTGCCCCATGCTGCGCTGACTGCCGGGCAGGAGCTCTTCTTTTTAAGGTGTTTTGAGGGATGCATTGGGTCTTGGCACTTCCCAGGCATTGGTGTGGAGCCGGTGTTGAAATGGAAAGTAAGTATTTGTTTCAAATGCTTCCTGATGGAGTTGCGTTTTATAGCTCAGGGCTGCTAAACTGAGAGAAAATGGTAGGGTCTGTTTTGGGTCTGAGGAAGGGCAACCCTAAATCTGGAGTGGTTGTGAAAGCAATGTGCGAGTCACAACACGGAAATATCTCTTCCTCTGCATACAAAAATGGCACGAACTTCTCAAAAACGAGTGCTCAGATCCTATTTCCATTGTGATAATTACATTCTTCCCAACTAAAGAACCTTGGCAGCTTCAGCTGCTGCCTTCCTGCTGTTTGGTACTCAGTTGCAGCACAGGGGCCGATAACTGCAATTTTAATCCCACCTGTGTTTGCTGTTGGTTATGAGAAATGATTAATACCTTTACAAAGGTTTTCTGATGCTATGGAGCGACTTCTTTTGATTGGAGTTTCAGATAGCAGATGAGATTCGGTTTGTGTATTGCAAAGGATTTCTATGCAGGAGGCACAGTAACATCCACTGTGCTCCGTCAGGGAGCCCTGCGGGTCGGTAAGCACGTGGCCCCTGCTCGGCTTGTCTGCATCCTGCAGGGGAGGGGAGAACTTGCCTGAGTTTGTTCTTAGTTATATTCTGTATGTGTTTGATATTGTTTTCTACTGGGAATTGGGAAATAATCATGGGGTTGTGAGGATTTGAGCAGCGCTGTGTGCATATGTACATGACTGCTTTATATTGTTTCCTTGTGGCATTCGGCAGTTTTTAGGGTGAATACACTACAGGTGGTCAGGTAGTGCTCCATCACTGAGACATGGGCAGTTGAAATCTCTTTCAGTGCCACTTCTTAGGGCTTTGACAGCCTCACTGTGTGGAGAAGGGCAGGGAGAAGTCTCCAGAGCCCTCTGCCTCACAGCAAGTGCTGTGACAGCTGCTGCATCTCAGAGCACAGAGGGCTTTGTGGAGTTGCACAGATGAAAGTGACACATCTAGACCCTTCCACGGCAACAAGACAATCCCTAGGCAGGTTGGGTAGAGAGGAAATTGAAATAGGCTGAGAGAGCTGGAGCTGTTCAGCCTGGAGAAGAGCAGGCTCTGGGGAGACCAGGGGGCAGCCTCTCATTATCTAAAGAGGGTCTGTGAGAAAGAAGGGGATAGACTCTTTAGCAGGGTCTGTTGTGATAGGACAAAGGGAAATGGTTTCAAACTAAAAGAGAGAGATTTAAACTGGATATAAGAAAAAAGTTTTTCACGCTAAGTGTGATGAGGCACTGGTACAAGAGAGATGGTGGATGCCCCATCCTTGAAGACATTCTGGGTCAAGCTGGACAGGACTCTGAGCACCTGATCAAGCTGTAGGTGTCCCTGTCCATTGCAGTGGTGTTGGGCTCGATGGCCTTTAATAAAGGTCCTTTCCAACTCAAATGATTTTATGATTCTATGTATGGCTCACACATTGCTAGCATGACTTAATCCTCTTTATAACATCTATGCTTATTATATGACATAACAAACCCCTTGGAAAGCTTCCCAGGACCAGGAAACCATCATGTGCTAAGTAAAGACACTTAAACTTGGGTATAACCAACATGAAGGTTTGGGTAGCACTATGAGCTTATCAGTTGTGACAGGTTGAGAAGTGCCTGACCACAGACCAGCCCACAGCAGTGGTATGTGTCTGTCAAAATGAGAACTTATAGCACTGAATGAGTGTTATTGTCCCTAATGATCTCAGGTTGCCTTCACCTTGTTGTGCTGGAGGTGCCCAATAGGTGGGGAGGCCCTACCCTGTGCCATGCATACCATAGGATCAATGTTCAATGATCAATGTCTTGGGTTTTCCAGCTGGTGACAAACTTCTGTGCGCTGCTCATATCACACCTAGTTTCTGGGAGGATATTTTTTTTCCTTGTTTGTTTTAGTTTTCATCTCTGCCAGGAGGCTGTATGTAGACTTTGGGATGCCTTGGACAGCAGAACAGAGGGTATGAAGGGGATTAGCCTTATCTTTTGGACTGGACTCCTTGCCTCTGCTGCTAGCCCCTTGCTGGCCCTTCCTGCTGGTGTGTCTGCTTTCATGCTCACAAGTCACTGGGTTGGCTTTTGGGAAACAATGTGACTTCTGTGATAGCTAGGTTAGATTGCGAGTCATTAGGCCAAAGACTATTACTATGGCAGCTGCTGGCTGGGAGCTCAGAGGACATTCCCCAGTGCTGCTGAAGCAGGCTGCGTGCTGAGATGCGGGCTGTGCCTTGTGCTTTTATTTGTTGAAACTGGAAGCGTTCATGAGAGGACGGACTGTGGAGCAGTACTTCTCACCCTCCCCAAGCTCTCTCCACTTCGTTGCCTTCAGAGTGAAGAATTTCTCCCTAACAGCTAACCTAAGTTTCCCCTCTTTTAGATTAAAGCTGTTCCCCCTTGGCCCATCACTATCAGACTGTGCAAAAAGTTGATCTCCCTCCTGTTGATAAACTCCCTTCTGGTACCAGAAGGCTGCAGTGAGGTCTCCCTGGAGCCTTCTCTTCTCCAGGCTGGACAAGCCCAAATCCCTCAGCCTTTTTTCATAGGGAAGGTGTTCCAGCCTTCTGAGCATCTTCATGGCCTCTTCTGGACCTGCTCCAAGAGCTCCACTCCTCCTTGTGCTGGGGACCAGCACAGTGATCCAGATGGAGTCTCAGAAAGGCAGAGTAGAGAGAGGGACAATCACCTCCATTGCCCTGATGGGCCTCTGGTGATGCAGCCTGGGATACAGTTGGTCTTCCAGGCCACAAGTGCACACTGCTGGCTCATGTCACCCTGGATGTTCCAGCAATTTGCTGATTATGGTTTTTCCTGGCACATGAAGAGCCCTCAGTGAAGGATGAGAAGTTACTGCTGTCAGGGACAAGAGCTTCCAACCCAAACCTGCAGCAACGTTTACTTCACTGGCAAGTCCAGATTGTCTCTGGGTGAGCATCTTCATCTGTCAGTGAGGAGAATCTTTTCTGCTCAACTTCTACAGAGCTAGGCTTTCATTTCCTACAGAAATGATGGAAAGCTGTTTTGGGGGCCAGAATTTGTTTTAAAGCACTGTGGCTCTCTGACATTGCCGGAGGATTGGGGTAGCAGCAGAGTAGCAGCGGAGCCAAAGCTTCATTGCACCAGCTCTGAGATGTTTCTCCTTCTTTGGGTGAAGAGAAACTTTTTATGTTTTTTGTATCTCATTGGTGGGAATTTCATCAGTAAGGGTTTGTTTTTTTTTTTTCCTGATTGTTAAAGAACCTGTCACTCTGAAGGCCTTCCTGGTCAACACCTAGCTCTTTTCCCACTGCCTGGTTTTGATAGTTCCATGAAGAACAGCTCCCAGCCTCGTGGAGTGGGACACACACCCTCTGGCTCCTCTGCTTAAATACAGCATCACCTGGGCTTTATGTTCTGCTTCCCCATTGCTAAAGTCAGCCTTGGCAAACAGTTGTTTTTTCCCTCCTGTGCTCCCATGTATCTCCCTCCACAATTCCTTGTTGAACACAGTGAGTCTCCTTCACACAGTGTGGCACCTTGGTCTGTAAGAGGCATCTATAAATCTAGTAAACACATTCCTTCTGGTCTGCTCTTAATACATGCATGCACACCCACACCTCCAGTTTCTTCTCCTTTGGCATGCATTAGGACATCTTTTTTATATATACATTTTTAAATGTGAGGCTGTTTGTTGTCTTTTAATATTGGTGAGAAGAGTGTGTGTTGGATGGTGCCTGGCAGTCTGTACACTGTGTACACGTTGCTTGATTTTCCTGTTTGTGGCTGCTAGTGTCGCTAATTCTTGCTGGATAAAATCAGGTATTTGAATATCATGGCTGGTTCATTTTGCCCAGTTCATCATTATGGTAGTAATTAATGGCTGAGTTTTCATCTGAGCCTATGCAAATCTCTTCGCAATGATTGTGGTGCAGTAGGAAGCAGTAATTACTCACTGAAGGTTTAATCTATTTAGCTACAAACCACCTGACCTCAGTTCAGGAAAAGCAGTTCAGCGTGTGGTTAACATCTGATTCTTGGAAGCACTCTCTTTTAGTTTAGTTTCTTAATTAGATGCCTTGGTGGGAAGAGAGGTGTTGGGCTGCTGGGGACAAAACCAGTGCTTCCTGCTGGTACCCACCTAGTGAGGGATGAGGCACAGCCTGGGGTGTCACACTTGCCAGCGAGGCAGTTACCTACTGAACTGGGACTCTGTCCTTTCAATCAGGGATTTTCCTTGGGAGATGAAACGATGTCACCAGGGCAGGACCTCCACCTGTGGGCTGTCCCATGCTGGATAGGAGTTGCAGAGTCATCAGCTGCAAAAAAAAAAAACAACAACAAAAGAGGGGGGGTTTCCAGTCCCAGGCACAGAGGAGACACTGGGTGCTGTTGGCAAGGTGAGCATGAAGCTGTGTGGAGCTGGGCAGGGTGACAGCTCAACTTGCTGCTCTCCAGCTGAAGTCACACAGGTGTGTGCCCCTTTTGAGGGGAAAAGGAAGGGAAAAAAGGGTGTAAAATCATGTTGACTTTCAGATGCACTGAGTAATCTGTGTTCAGTGAAGATAATGCGCAAAAATGTAATCTCTTTGCACCATGATTAGTGCAAAGATGTACTTAGATTAACAAGAATTTACAAGCAGACCTGCACTAAGTTAATTAAAAAACAGGGTGATAACTGGAGAGTCCCCATCTCCTGCTGCTATCTGTCTCTGACCTGCTGGGCTCCTGGCTGAAGGTCTGAAGGTCTCTTAAGTCTGGGCTGAAGTGCTGGGGATCTGAAGGGCTGAGCTTGCTGCTCTGGGTTTGCTGTGCCTGTTCTGGTAGGAAGCTGTATCTACACCACTTTGGAGGCATTGCTGATTTTAGGGCTCTCTCACTTTTAGTGATTTCGCACCCATTCATGAGAATGAACACACTGCATGTCATTCTTTTTGCAGATGCACAGACACAGACATGACAGAGCATCTTGCTGAACACTGTTGCTCACCCCGTGAAAGGGCCACTTGTTTCCTGCTGCACTCAGGGCACAGCCAGCAGCAGGGGGTTTGTTAGGGAAAGCAGAGCATCAACGGTACCCATCAAGGACAGAGACATTCCAATTGCATCCCTCTTTTCTCCTTTTTCTCTTTTTTTTTCCCTGCAGATTATTTCTTCCACAGGTAATGGGGATTTCTCTGCAAAGCAGAAACTTCCAAAGCCTTGGGAGAGTGCAAGAGCTTGTGTTGTGCCAAGTTAGTTAAACCACGTGAGCTCTGGGCTGATAAACAGCAACTTGTTTTCCATAAGGGAGGCTTGTGACAGATCAGACCCCATCATTATGATACTACAGCCTCAGAAATAATTGTAATAGTGAGTCATAGGGAAAACCTTTCATTTATAATGCCCCTTAACTGTGCTACATTGTAAAAAGGCTGTACAAGTTACAAGGCTAATGCAGTCATCTGTTACAGAAGCAGTTCTTATTCTCTTGAGGCTAAACTAGCAAAGAGTCTTGTACAGAAACATACTCTCGTAAAGCATAAAGTGATGCCATCTACCACTAACTTTGAGAAAAGGAGAGAAAAAAGTAGCAGTGTTTCCCTTTTTTGCTCTTTTGACATTTGTGTTGTGCTGGAGGAGGCATCGGAGGCTGCTGTTGGCATAGAGGTCCTCAAGAAAGGGCGACCTCCACTTTGTGTAAACATTTGGTGAAACAGCTGTTGTGTTTCAGCATCTAGGAAAGTCCACTGAAAACTTTACATTTTGCTCTGGTTGTCACAGCTTCCAAAGGAAAACCAAAACCCCTTGTCCTATGTTACTGGCTCTCACCTAAGGGGCCACTGATGCTCCACGTCAAATAACCACTTTTCCTCCTTGATACACATTTCAGGAAGACTTAGCTGCTGCCTGTAATCTGGTCAGAGCAGAATTTGACTCTGGGGCTGAGGCTGTTCTGGCTCTCACTTAGTGCCTCAGTATTACATTTAAGTGCCAGAGCAGCTGGAGAGGTGCTGGGAGTGAGCAGAGATGGCTGTGGTGTGCCTGGCCCTGTGCTGGTGAGAATGAACCTGGAGACCCTTGGAAGAGCCTGGGGACCACTCCTGCTCTGCTAGGAGTTACAGCAGGGCTAACCTGAACCCAAAGTCAAAAGACATGCTCAGAAGGCAAAGTGTGGGACGCATCTGCCTTTGCATTACTGTACGGACTGCAGGGCTGGGGGAATGATATTTGAGGTCTTCTTTCAATATATTGAGGGGTGAGCACTTGGGATTGAGATGCTATGCTGTGGTGGCTGCTTCCTTGGAAAACCAGCCTGATGTGATCACAGTTTTCATCTGTTGGCTCTCCTTTGGCCAATCTGAGGAAGAGGGGCCTGGGGGGTAGCAGTCTTTCCCCCAGAATTATGAAAGTAGACCTAAAAGAGAGATGTTTCTAGCATCTGTCTCAACATTTAGAAGACATTAGAGAGTCCCAATGGGAGTTCTAGGTGCAATTATGTGGGAATTCAGTGATTCTCAGAGCTGCTATACTTCCTACTCTCAGTGTAATAGCTTTGGATACAGCAAAATCACAAGTGTGAGCTTTTGTTTTTTCTAAGTTTATTTTCTTTCATCTTTTGAGTGCATGATCTCCTCTGCTCTGTTTTCCAGGTGCCCAGATAAGCTGCTTTGCACCCAGCTCCTTCTCCTGGCGCCAGGCTGCCTACGTGGACTCCTATTGCTGGGCAGCAGTACAGCAAAAGCAGCCAGCCTACAACAACCTGGAGAACATTCCCCTCTGGCTCCATAAAGTATGTACAGGTGTCTTCATGGAAACAGTGGCCACATGTAGAAGCCTGTCTTTACATTCCCTTTCTCATTCTTCCTCTTTTGCCCAAAGAAGCTGTAGATGCCCCATCCCTGGAGATGCTCAAGGCCAGATTGGGTAGGACTCTGAGCAAAGTGATCCAGTAGAAGATGTCTCTGTCCCGGCAGGGTTTGAAGCTGGGTGATCTATAATGTCCCTTCCAACCCAAACCATTCTATGGATGCTGTGATTCTATGATTCTTCTCTGGTATTATCCCTGGCTTTGACTTGACTTTCTGTTTTTGGAGAGAATGTTTTCTTTTTCTTACTTCCAAAGGGGTAGAGCTGGAAGAGACATTTTCTGCTTATAAAATAAAGGATCTGTTTTTCTAGGATAACAAATGTCGCCAGTTATCTGACAAAAGAGTAATGTTGATGTGTTGCCCTGGAGCTGGGTGCCCAACATGTCTTTAAAGAACTACTTTAACCTCAGGATACAAGACACAGCAGCCGACTTAATGCTGTATCAAAACCTTAATTTCGGAAAGAAGGATAGTAAAAATATTTGATATTTTTATTGTATTATACTTGGCCAGTTGGAGAAAGCTTGACTCAGGGCAGATATGGATTTTGGGAGAGGTGAAGCATATAATTGGCACCAGCATGTTTCAACGTGCTTTTCTGAGAAGCTTTTCTGAGCTGCTCAGATTGTTTCCATTGAGCCTTTCACTGCTGCAAGCAAAGCAGCATCATTAGGAGTTCCCAGCGAGGGGCCTATTCTGTGGCTACAAAGTGCAGTGGGTTCTGAGGTGGCTCAGAGGGGTTGGCTGAGTTTTGACATGAGTTGCAGGTTCTGATTTAAATGCTTGGACAGTGCTGATGATGAAGTCAGAAACACTGCAGGAGCCCTGTGGATGTGTGGATTTTGTTGTGTGCTGCTGTTTTATTACCTTGGGAGGTAGTTTTCTCCCACATTCAAGCCACAGCTTTGTGTCCCAGCAGATCACCACAGTGGCCATGGGATGAGGACCTGGTGATAGAGGCAGCTTGGCTCTGGGACTCGCAGTGCCTGTTTATCTGGGCTCTGCTGGCACATCCAATGCCTCAGCTTTTATTGTCCAGTCAGCTGGTTGGATCTCTTCAGACAGACGGTTCAGGGCTACCTCTGATTCATTTCTTGCCCCAGAGCCCTGGCTGTAAGGGTTTACTACTGCCTTCCCCAGTGAGCTCCACTCATAACCTGGACCTAGAGGTCCTTCATTTCATGAATATTAAAGCCAGAGTTGTTGGCTTCCAACCTGAACTTGTCGTTGCTCAGTGAGTGCCCTAGCTCACTTCAGCCAGGCCTGTGGAGATTGAAGCTGCTGGGACATCAGTCTGCTTGGGGAGGTGGAGCCTCGGCCTGCAGAGCTGGATGCCTTGCTCCCTCCCTCTGTCAAGGAAATGACTTCTTGTTACCTGTCTCTTTTAATTGAGCTTTATGCTACAGTTGATACCTGGCAATTGCAGCTGCAAATCTCTTAGCTTGCCAGCCATGGCAAATAAGCCCTTGTGTCATACTGAGATGACACAGCCCATGTTAATTTGCTGACTGGCGCTGTCTCAGGAATCTCTGCAAGGCTCTAATTGCCACAGTTCCTCTATGGCAGGTGGTATGTGATGTTTCCTTTTGAAACCCTGCGTGCTGGCAGTGAGCAGAGTGTCCAAACAGCTGACTCACAGCTTGTATCTGAGCCAGGGTGCCTGGGCCTAACCTCTGCACCCATGCTTGGCCCCCAGCCCTGCCAGTGAGGCAGCTGTCAGAACTGCACATGCTGCTTGGAGGCCAGCCAGTGGGGTGGGATGGGACGGGATGGAAGGGAATGGTTAGTTGGAAGGACCTACAGAGACCATTAAGTCCAATTGCCTGAAAACTTCAGAGTTTACAAAAAGCTAAAGCGTATTATTGAGGGCGTTATCCCTCAAGTGATGCTTAAGGATACAGCAGAGGTGACCTGCTGTTACCACTGCTGAAACTCACCACCCACCGCCTCACTGTGTTCACATCCACTGTTTGGTCCCCAAAAAGTTTCAGCAAGCATCAGTAAATGTCAGCAGTTCTTTCTGCATGGAGGAATTCTGTGACGTTGCTTCATCCACACTTCCATGTCAGGCACGACTTTGTCAGACTGTCCTTCTGCTGCCATCTGTCACAGGGTAACAGAATGTAATGGGATATGGATGGGAAGGTTCAGCCTCTACTGCCATCCCACCAACACTCGTCTCTGTGGCCATGGGCCAACATAATAAAATAAGAGGCAGCCCTCGTATTTGCTCCCTTTATGCAGTTTGCTTCTCATCTTTAAAGATGATGGTCTGTTTTGATAAAACATAACTTTGTTTTGAACTGGAATGGAAACAAGCTTTTGGCCTCTGTGAGTGGCCAGTCTCGTCAAGGAGCAGACTGTACTGTGAAGCCTTTTAATCCATCGGACACAGGGAGGTTTATACAAGTACAAAAGGGAGACCAATGAGCATTATCTTAGTGGCTCTTGGTAGGCACCAAACATAGCAACTAAGCAAGTTGTGGGGAAAGTAATAGAACTGAGATGTACTGTGGACCTGTGGGTTGCGTTCTGAGTTGCTTGTCTGTAGATATACAAACCCTCCTGAGGTCCTTTAGTGAGTTGTTGATATGATCATCACAGTTGTTACCAGGTTGGTAACAACTTCCTAGCTGACTGAGGATTCCTCATCTTTCACCTATAAAACCCCACCCAGAGGGATTAGAGACCGGCAGTGCAAGGAAAATAGAACACAGATGCATTTCTGAACCATTCTTTGTATGGTATTATAGCTAGTTTAGTCTCATTAGCCTTACTATTTGAATCTGGATAAACAGCTTTTAAACTGTATTGTAGCAGAGAGCAAATAACAGGAGGAATTAAAAAGAACATGCATGGTTTGAAATTCACTTTCGGTTCTGGAGGCAGGACAGTCTCTCAACCACGTGGCAACCTTTAGAATGATGAGTCATTTACAGCTCATGCTTCTGCTCTGAAAGCTGGTGAAACATCTCATGCAATAGGAACAGGGTTGTATCCAGAGGGAGCTTAATAGCTTTGGTTCTAGAAGAATGTGTTGCTGTCAGCCAGTTTGGGGCATGCTTCGTTTGCTTGAACTCTTCCTGTTGGCACGTGGGAATTTGGGGCTGAAGAAGCTGGTACTTCATTGTTATCTTATTGTTTAATTAAAAATATTTTGATCCTAAATCAGTAGAAGTGCTTCAGTGCTTCCTTCTTTGTTTAGTATTACTGAATGCCTGTCTATTTTCTCAAGGCTGTCATTCAGACCTGGGCAGTTTAACAGCTTTGTGTTATTGTTCAGAGAGTGTTATTACTGCGATGAGGTGATCAGAGGTGATGAGACCCTGGCACAGCTGCCCAGAGAGCTGTGGTGCCCCATCCCTGGAGGTGCTCAAGGCCAGGCTGGATGGGCCCTGGGCAGCCTGAGCTGGTGGGGGGCAACCAGCCCATGGCAGGGGTTGGGCTGGGTGGGCTTTGTGTTCCCTTCCAACCCAAACCATCCTATGGTTCTGTGATTCTGTGAGTCTATGATTCTGTGATTGACCTAGTGTTTTGCCACTATTGATCATAGTACAAGTCTGAATACTTGCAATCATTTTAGTAGTGTTTGCCCAAAATAAATAAGGACTGAAGATGCTGCAAAATGAGAAAATGTTTTTTTTCTGTAATTTCACAGAGGTGGTTCTCATTTTCTGCCCACTGCCTTTATCCAAGTCTGAATTTCTATCAAATAGATCACTGCAGTGTTGGCAGCTGTTTTTTCTTTGAATCTCAAGACTGTATTTGAACATATGAAGAAGTCATTAAGAAGCCCTTTCAGCTTCCCTTCTGTGTACTTATAGTATCTTAGTATGGTTGAGGCTGAGAATGCTATATAACAGAACCACAGAATCGTTTGAGTTGGAAGGGACCCTTAAAGGCCATCTAGTCCAACTCATGTGCTATGAACAGGGACACCTACAGCTAGATTAGGTGCTCGGAGCCCTGACCAGTGTGATCCTGAATGTCTCCAACAACGGGGCATCCACTTCTCTGGGCGTATATAACAGGCTCTTTTAGGTTTTAGTCTGATTTTTCCGTCATCTTCAGGAGAGTGTGAAGATGATGCATTTTTAAAAGACAATCCTTTGGTCTAATTGTCTTATCTGTGTATACAAAATCATTACTCAGACACTTCTTGTGTGTCATGTATGCATTTTGATTGCTGAATTAGCTGAGTTCTCAGTGATTAGTTCAAAGGGGCTGTCTTGACAAGAAGGCAAATCAACCTCTAGAAACTCAGAAGGTGTTTATTAGGGCAAGAGAAGAGAGACCTTAGAGATAGCCTGGGATCTCCTACTTTCCAGCTTCTTTAAAGCCTGGGAAGACTCCTGTAAACAGCTGTGACAGTGTGTGCTGGATGTTGGGCAGCTGATCTGCACTGTGCTTTGCTAATTGCTGTTATTTGGAGCATGTTGCTGTGCAGTAGCTTCCAGTTGTTCAGATGGATACACTTTTGTGGATGACCTTTCAATAAAAGATAGCAAGAACCATGTCAAGAGAGTATTTGGAATTTACTGTGATATCTGCAGCAGTAGATCTGTCAGTGTAGACTGTGTGTATGCACTGGGAACTGAAATATAGTGGGGATGGTTGATGGTGAACACCAAAGTGTTCACAACTCCCAGTAAGATGTTTTGGAAAACATGCATTTAGTTTGTGCTGGTAACTTTCATGGGAGAATCAATTGCAGACACTTGAATAAATAGTCATGACTTTGTATTTTCTAAATAAATTTCTAGAGTTCCTACTCCACACATGAGGGTTATTTTTCTTCTCAGTTCCTAGTATTGGTTTAAGACTGCTCAACCTAGTTCTCATCGGGGATGTAAGAAAACCGTACATGTCTATGAGTGTAAGCATTTTGGTGTGCATAGCTGATTTGTTTAGAGCTAACCCTCATGGCTGCTCTTGAAAATGAAGACTGAAAGCCAGATGAACCACATTCTGTGCTGAAATGGGGGATTTTGGCTCTACATCCTGACTCTTCTGTACATCCTGCTCAAGTTTGAGGTGCTCTTGGCTTTCAGGAGGAGGTAGGGTACAGCCTGTAAAGAATGCAGTGCTTAAGATTAGTGAAGTTAAATGAGCTGCAGCAGTACAGGATGAGGGAGTTGAGTGCTTGGCTTTGTAGTGCTGGGCTTCCTTGGGAGCTCATGGTTTGACAAAGGCTATTATCAGACTAAGTGACCAACAAGGGAAGGTACTTCCATTGGAGCTCAAACGTGCTTGGCAGAAAACATATAGCAAGATCTAGTTGTGAGTCTCTGGTGCATGCATTACTCTTGTGCGGAATCATAATCACACAGTATAATAATCATAGAATATATTGAGTTGGAAAGGACCCATAAAGATTATCAAGTCCAAATCCTGGCAAATAATCAGACATTACCTATGCTGAGCACCTCTCAAACTTGGAGCAATGGAGCTGAAGCTCCTCTACTCTGTTTTTGAGTGCCAGACTTGCTGGGCCTTTGCCTTTCTTTTTGTTTTCCTCTTGTACTGGGTGGAGATGGAAGCTCAGGGCCTCCAGGTGTTATAGCCCTTACTACAATTCACTGAAGTTCAGAAAAGAACATGTCACACTATAGGATATTTTATCTGTTCTAATGTGTATGTTCTACTTTCTGTGTTGTGCCATGTCATATATTACTTTAAATCCAACACTGGGGACTTGCCTTTGGAAAGGAACTTTAAACAGCAAAGGAAAAACTGAGTTTTACTTTTAGGGAAGTAACTTTCTCTGTCTGTATAGCTCTCAAGGTCAGTGCTACTTCCCGTTTCATCTGATTACTACAAACTTCCCAGGACTGGAGCAGCAGTTCCCCTTTTTTTTGAAGTAAAAATGTAAAAAGGGGCTTATTGCACATGCACATCCATGTGTGAATGCCACAGTGTCGATTTCGTAAAATGAGAAGTCTTTGTGCATGACTCTAAATGCAGTCAGATGAGCTGGGTAATCCAAGTCTGCTCTAAAACCTAGGACTCGTGCTGGATGACTTTGCATTTTCACTTCTGCCCATTGGTTCAGGACCCCAAAATGTAATGATTCAGAACAATTGGCTAGTTATGTAAGCCTGCTGTTAACAAATAGAATAAATGTCCTTCCTTTTTAAAAGGAGCCAGAATCCATGAAGGATGGAGTGAAGCATCAAGTGCTGTGGAAGGACTGACAAACACAGGCTTTCTTTCCAAACCAAAAGAGCTGGGCTAATCGTTGTGTTGTTGCGCTGGTTTTGTGACCATTTGGAAGAGTTTCATAGAGTTTCTTTATACTTCCATCTGCTGCAGCTTTGGGAGTTTTAAGAACCTTGTGAGGGGAATTTAGCGACATGCCTTTGTATGCATCCCAATAGTATGATGGCTGTAGGTGAAGAAACAGTGGTAAAGGAGTCAGGGGGAGGAGAAAATGCAAGGGAAGAAGGTTGTAGGAGGGCAGGGAGGTGGATGGGCTTGGAGGAGGTCTGGGGCAGAGCATCACAGATGTTACTTGCTATGTAAGTGCAGAATGTGCCACCTTTATCCAGGTGAAGAAAGACCAGGGACTGGGGCAATGCAAGTTTGGGGCTGCACCTTCAGTGTATCAACCATTGTGCCTCTTGCCTTATTGGCAAGAAATCTGAGGGGCTAACTAGACACTGATGGTGTTTTTTCCAGTAGTGAGGATCAGAAAGGGAATTCATAAGCCCTCTTATGCTTGTAAAACTTCAAATGTAAGATGTATTGGTGGCTCCTTACTCATTTAGGAATGTTTCTTTCTCTGCCTGGCACCAGTGGAAGTATGTTAAGAGGTGTATGGCAGAAGTAAGTTAAGTCAAACAGATTTGTAGCAATCAGTTTAGCCTTTGTTGGGGCCCATGGAAAAGGTGTCATAGAAGTCTGGGCCAAGGAGCTTAGATAAATTTGTGTTCGTAGGTAGGAGAGGTTCCTTCTAGATAATAGGGAATTCAAAGGGCTGAAAGAACATGTCTAGGAGACCCTAAAGGTGTGGGCAGCATAAGTAATCAGGACTTTGACATGAGAGACCTGATGGCACTGTCCACAGTGATAAATAAGAAGGGCAGATTCTTGAGCTGCTAGGTTTCAGTTAATGCTATGTCTGCTAAACCCCATTGGAGGTGTCAGAGCATTGCACCTGAGGGTAATGCAAGGCCACCCCTGCAGTGAGCGTGGCTTAGTGGTGCAGAAGAAGGTAATGTGGACTTGGAGGGAATGCTGAGTTAAATTATGAAATTATAAAAACAGTCACAAGGAAAAGCTGATCTTTAAACAGAACATTGTTTGCTTTCTGTGGCTATTTAATACTCTTCATGGCTCTATCTTACAGTGTGTCACATATTTCCAGTGTGACTGCTATGCAGACAGCATGCATATCCCAAAATCTGGTTCATTTTATGGTCTCCAAATGCTGAATGAAGCTCCTTTAAGTAGTCAGTTTTCATTTCCCTGCTAACGTATCATATACAACCCTAGCATTAATAATGATGATTCATTGCTGAATGATATTAGAAGCAACATTCCTGGATAGAATGCTCAGCAACATCAGATTATTTATTTTGTGCATACGAAATGTTAATCTCTCCTGCTTAATGCAAACTCAAGCTAATGTTAGGTCCAGATTCTCATCATATAAATATCTGTTGATCCACTGATGTAAGCAGAACTGTCCCACTTAATGACTAATGATTCCAGCCCAACTTGTCCCTAAAATTCCCCTTTAGCTTTTCCAGTGGATGTGCATGTGTGCAGCTATACCACTGAAGATAGCATAAAACTAATCCAAATTTCTTCATCACAACTAACTTAAAATTCCATAGGAATTAAAGCTCGATTTGAGTTCAGTGAAACTATCAGCAGTTGAATATAATGAATTAAAGGGCAGTCAAATTGCTCAGTACCCTATGGTAATGACTTGTCCAACTGGATTGTACATCATGGCTCTGGAAGTGTAATGTTATGTATGAATATACACCTTGAATAGAAGCTCTAAGCAGCAGTGAGGTTACTGGAGCTGAATGAAGAGGGATTTGACTGCCCTGCTTGTCCCTGGTAACAAACAGTCAGTTTAGTAGAAACATTTAAAGAAGGTTCTTGGGAATGTAATGGGCTTATGGAGAACGTAATAGAATTGTGGGGGATGATGGCTGGCTTATTTTATACCCAGGTGGAGCCTAATCTGAACTTTTCTCCCTCCAGTTCTTCCCATACATCCTTCTGCTCGTGGCCATCCTGCTGTACCTACCATGTCTGTTCTGGCGCTTCACGGCAGCACCTCACCTCTCTTCAGACCTGAAATTTATCATGGAAGAACTTGACAAAGCCTATAATAGAGCAATCAAAGCTGCAAATAGCGTCCGTAGCGGAGACCCCCGAGACCCTGCTGAATTAATTCCAGCTGCTAATGAAAACTTGACACAGAGGTAGGATGCTGCAGCTTGGCTTTCTTTGCTGTTCTCCTTAAGCTCTGACCAGATATGGCACCTGTCCTCACAGAGATATTTGTTGTGAAAGATTCAGTGGTGGCTCGACACCTTTTAAAATTGATTAAATAAAAAGACATTGGAAATCATTACGGTGAGAAATTGGAGCTGGAACTTGCAATTTTATTTATTTACTTATTTATTTAGAGCTAAGAAAACGTTTGATTAGCTCTTCCAATTATTAATTACCTCAGATGTCCTGTTTTTTTGTTCTTTTGTTTTTCATTGTAACAGGTGTTAATTAGTTTTACGCACTGAGATAAGAAAGCAAGAGGAGCTGGGGTCCTCACTTGTCAGTGCGAGGCAGAGCTTGTTCCTTGTCTTCTGCCCTTTTAGATCTGGGTCTGCAGAGTCTCTGGGTAAAGCAAAGAAAAAAACAACAAGCACAACAGCAAAACAAATAAACAAAACCCACACGACAACCCTTACCAAAGAAAGAAAATCAAACAACATAAGCAAAAAAGCAAATCTTCTGAGCAAATTGGTGCACTGCTCCAACCAGATCTAGTGTCTGCTTCACCCTCAGCGGGGCACCCATTTCTCTGTACACACTAGGATAGGAGCAGTGCATTGGGATCTCAAGAGATCTGTTCCTCTGTGCTTGCCTTGGCATGGGAAAGGCAATGGAGTGCACTGTAAACTGAATGAGTTCCTGAGAGTCTGTTTTGCCTTGTGGATGTACACGCTATGCCTGTTTCATACTGCAAGGAACAAAAAAAGTTTTTTTGCTGTGAGGGAAATACCCTTTTTCCATTTTCCAATGTCTGAGCTCTGTAAGTGGCTTTTCTGTGTAAGACTGTCATTATTCTTCATGTTACTGCTGTTGCCTTTCCACTGGCTATAATAGATCTACTGCTGATTTACTCCAGTAGGAGAAAACCCAACCTTGTGTCTGCTTTCAAGGATGAGGCTGGTCAGAAATTTAAGATAGGTGCATCATCCAGTCTGTGTGACTTCGTTTTTTTTCTCTCCCTTACAGCCTGTGGGAAATCTCCGAAAGCCACTTTAAATACCCAATTGTGGAGCAGTACTTGAAGACAAAGAAGAATTCCAAATGCTTAATAATCAAATACATTTTCTGCCGTTTGCTCACCCTCGTGATTATTTTCATTGCCTGCCTCTACCTGGGCTACTACATCAGCCTCTCCTCTTTGAGCGACGAGTTTCTCTGCACCATCAAAACAGGGATCTTAAAGAATGACACAACTGTTCCAGAAGTGGTTCAGTGCAAGCTGATTGCTGTTGGTGTCTTCAAGGTGCTCAGCTACATTAACCTGATAGTCTATCTCCTAGTGATGCCGCTGGTGGTGTATGCAATGTTTGTTCCCTTCCGGTGGAATTCGGGCATTCTCAAAGTGTACGAAATCCTGCCGACTTTCGACGTTCTGAAGCTGAAGTCCAAGAGCTTAGATGACTTAAGCCTTTACATCCTCTTTCTTGAGGAAAACGTGAGTGAACTGAAATCATATAAATGCCTCAAAGTGCTGGAGAACATTGCGGTTTCCGAGAAGTTTGATGTCATGCAACTTTTGATAAACCTTGGCACAATTAAGACAGATACTGTTGATGGGAAGCCAAGGGCGGCTGTGCCGGGGAAGCCAGAGGAAACAACTGTAGAAGAGTTGGAAAAAGATGCAACAGAGCTACAAGGTAAGGTGACCTAAGCTTTCTTTAAAAGAGAACAAGGAATAAAAGCCAAACCAAACAAAGCCACTCACATCTAGGTGTGTATTCTATCAAAAACACTTTAATATGTTCTACAAGAAAATGGACCTGCTTATACTTTCCTGTGTCGTCTGCAGTATAACTGCTATGACTTCATTTGCATGTGGTGACTCCAGTATAGCAGAAGATTTAGATTAACGTAAAAATAAGTGTGATATTCAAAAAGGCTGCTGGCAGAGGAACAGAAACTGACAAAAGAAGGAATGTGGAAGTGAGGCCAGCAAGTGTGTTTTGTTCATTGAGCAGAGAGAAAAGCAGATCATCTGCAAAGTGGTTTTTGCCAAAATGGTGAGTCAGGATCTGGGTTGGTGCACTTGTTCTCTGAATAGTCCTATCATCTTCCAGACAGGACTGGTTCTGAGGAATTGTTATAGAAGATGTGGGGTTATATTCTGTGCTAAAAAAAAAGTTGTTTTTTTTTTTTTTAATGTAACATATTCAAAATGTGATTCTAATCCAGTGCCAAGTTATTGAAGAGAAACCAGATGTCCTGAGAGAGGCATAAAGGGTGGCAAATCTTCCTTCCCATTCGATGTAAACATGGCCACTGTCACAGATGTCCCTGCAGAAGCAGCAGGACACCAGCACCTACGTCTCAGTGAAACAGCTCAGACCTGTGGTCTGCCTCTTCCTTGTGCTTTGAAATGTTCAGCAGCACGGAAACATGAAATCTGCTTTCTTTTCAGTTAACCTTGCCCCTGCATTTAATACAAAAAAAGAAGCGTCAGCATCCAGAGGGTAGCTGTTCCTCCATGCTTTGGTCAAGCACTTCTTGGCTGAGGTTTGGAGAAGTGAATTTATACAACAGGGGAAATAAGAAGGAACAGTGAAGATTATTTTAACCTGTACAAGGAACACTATGGCAGCCAGTTCTAGAGGAGAAAGTTGGAGTACTTCTGGTAGAACGTAGTTTTCCTTTTAAATGTGACCCTTCTTGAAGATACAGGTGGGTTGTTTTGCTAGGAGGGTTTAGGAGCCCAAGGTAGAGCTGTCTGCTTAACGACCTGAAGAAACTAAGGAAAATCTGACTCATTTTTACCGAAAAGCAGAACTTTTGAAACTCTTTTTCATTTCACAAAAACACTTCAGAGTCTTCAAGTTTCCTTTTGTTTAGAGCAGAACAAAGTGATGCTTGAAGATATGTTAAAACATGCTACAGAGAGGGGCTGCCACATGGTGACCCACTCTGGCTGGCAGAGTCCTCTTGTTCTGACTGATGGATTTCACTGTCCACCAGCAAAGATTCTCTCATTTCTCCCCATCTTTTCATCTGTCACTAATGATGTCTTGTTTTAATTAGCTTTAATTTAATAGATTAATGTTAACAAAATTGTGGTAGATGTTGACTTTGAAATGCACAGGAGGAGATGCTGGCCAGGGTCTGGGATAGGAGGATGAGGCGTCACAGAATCGCAGAATGGCTGATGTTAGAAGAGACCTCTGGGTCCATGTGATCCAACCCCTGATCCAGCAGGGACACCCAAAGCAGGGTGCCCAGGGCCGTGTCCAGGTGGCTTTTGGAGATCTCCAAGGAGGAGATCCCACAGCCTCTGGCAGCCTGTGCCACTGCTCCGTCACCTGCACAGCAGAGAAATGTTTCCTGTTGTTCAGAGAGAACACCCTATGTTGTAGTTTGTGCCCACTGCCTCTTGTCCTGCCACTGGGCAACACTGATAAGAGCTTCCCTCCGTCCTCTTTGCCCCATCTTTGCATTGCTGCAGTTCTGCAAACAAGAATGTGGAGTGATTCAATGGTTTGTAGCTTCTAAAAGTTTTCTTTCTGCTTAGTTTTGGCAGACCGTGATGCAAGTGGCCACGTGGGCCAGAAAGAAGATAAAAAGCTTCGCCAAAGGCTTATTGACTCTTCATGCTGATGCCTTCCAGTTGCCGCATGCGGGAGCTTCGTGCTGCTGCAAGAGGGCTTTCCTCTGCCTTCACTGTGCTGAACACAAGGTGCTGCTCTGCTCTTCAAGTGCAGCTGTCCTGGGAGCCCGACAGCTTCTCAGAGGACAGACCAGTTTACAGACTGCTTGTTGGACAACAGGCGGCGGTCACATACCCAAAAAAGCATGCTGTAGACTTTCATTATTTCTTTAAGAAAAAAAAAGAAAAAAAACACAAACAAGAACCAAGAAGTGCAAAAAAAGAAACCCCTATTGTGAGTAACAAGTGAAATGCACTCAATGCACATGAAGCCAGCATTGGAAAAGAGCACTATTCTGTACAGAGGTGGGAAACAGCCCTGCACACATCAAAAAGAGATGGCTATGCTGTGTTCTGACATGCTGCTCCACTGGGCTCGGCCATCTCAATGAGGCATGTGGGGGCTTTCTGCCCTATTGAAGGGGTTGTTTGTTTGTTTGTTTGTTGAATCTGCTTAAGCATGTACCAGGTGGTGGCTGGCCACTGGTGTTGGCTTTGTCTGCACAGAAAAAAATAGGGGTTGCTGTGTTCATCCCAGGACGTCTTGAGTCATCTCAACAGTGAAGTGTGGGATCTAGTATTCACTTGGCACTGATGGAAAAAGGGACTGCAGTCATAGTGTAAGGGGGTACTGCAGATTTTAGGGATTTTGATTTTTCTATGTATTCAAAAAATAGTGTCTTAACATTTTTTATACAAACTGTAATAAGCTAGATGTTGGGCTCATTTCTGTTGTCAGTTGTTTTGGTCTTAGTGACTAACGTATCCTTCTGGGAGTTTAGACTGAAGGTCAGAGAAATTGGCTCTATTTTGTAATGATCTGTATAAATTCTTTTTTATGTTTGTATATTTGGAACGGGTTTCAATGTGTTTGTGGTATCAGATGCAAAATTATGTGTGCTGTTTTCCAAATCCCACCTGAGAAGACATTCTTATTGTACTGGAGTGGCACCTGAGTGCCTCAGCAGAGCTAAGCTCCCCATAGACAACGTGACAGGGATGTGCACACAAAGAAAGGTTGCTCTCCCCTCATGTCCCATGGCTGAATTGTAATTAAAGATAAGAAGCTGAAGTGGTTTGGATGAAGGAAAGAGGAGTGTTTTTAATTGGAAAAGTGTCCCAGCTTGTTACTGTATGGTCTGGGGAGTGTAGCGTTCAGCTTTGATGTCATCCTGTTCTGCCCAGGTCCTCTACCTTCTATTAACATAAATATGAACTTTGTCTTGAATTTTGGGCACAGGGTTGGGTGGATGGGGGTGTGATGGTCATGGTGACAATGCGTATCTTTCACAGATGCTGCAAGTGCACTTGTGCTGTGCATCCTCTGTGTTATTGTAATTGAAGTCTCTTGTCTGCCACCTCCTCTAGTTGTCTTTTTAATGCCTGTTATGGCTAGGTAAGCCTTCCATTTTCCAGTTCATCGATGTCTTTTGTTCTTGCCTGTTAGCATTCTCCGTGCTGAGAATGAGGAATAAAAGAAGAATCAGTGTTACAGACTTTGCACTGAACTGTTGATGTGCTGCAGCTGATTTCAAAGAGATAATGCACCTGCTTGAATTGGCTGCTCTTGCTAGACAAGTGGAGCCCAAGTGCTGCTATGAGACACATTGTGCTGGTTTTACAAGAACACTTTGGTTATGGTATGATTTCCAGCTAAGAGGAACTTTATTTGAAAGGAAGTCTTGAAGTCATAATATTGTGCTCTTTATATAGGATTGTAGCACAGCTGCAGTTCTAACGTGTACAGCATCACTGGCAAGAAATGGGGTGTATGTTGGGTATGGCCTGAGCTGCTGCTTACTTGTCCCAGCAAACCCACAACCACTCTGACCTTTTCTATACTGTCTCTGGCTGTGCTGATGCCTGTTATGTGCGGGTAATGCAGATGCACCGCTGTGGTGTGTTGGTTGGATGCGTAACCTGACATGGATTGGCACAACCAGGTCCATCCACATTCTCAAGGGCTGTCTCATGGATGCCTTCCATAAGGCTCCCTGATGCCACCACCTCTGCCAAGGCTGCATTTCAGAGAGAGAAGTGTACAAATACTCCTGAAGGACTAAGATGAGCTCACAGCATGGCCATGAGCTGCTGACCACTCTGCTGATCCCAGTGCAGATGCTCCTGTGCTGCTGTCATTCAGAGAAACTCCTTTGGTTGTCTACCCCTTGTGCTTTGGATGTTTTCAGAGGAGCAGTAGTGCAATACTAAGGTTTGGTGATGAGGATGTGTTTGAACTGTTTGGTATAAGCAACGAGCTGTTAGTCTTTAAAACGTGAAGCTCCTGAAGGTAATGTGTTTCATGTTTATGAACGGTACCTTTTACTAACTCTTTTTGTGTTTAATAGTATGACTTGCTGCAGTGAGTCTCTTGTTGTCTTCCAAGGTTTTCAATAAAGCATGTATCCATTCTTGGTTATTTAAATAAAATTAATTTTGTGAACAACAGCAGTGTAAATGGCTGAGGATTCTAAAGCATCTCATCTATCAGCATCTCACAGAATCATAATCAGAATCACAGAATGGCATGGGTTGGAAGGGACCTCAAGGATCATCAGGCTGCAACCTCCTGCCACAGGCAGGGCCACCAACCTCCCCATTTAATACCAGACCAGGCTGCCCAGGGCCCCATCCAACCTGGCCTTGAACACCTCCAGGGACGGGCATCCACAGCCTCTCTGGGCAGCCTGTTCCAGCACCTCACCACTCTCGTAGTAGATAACTTAGTTAAAGAACATCTGAACAACCTCAGTGGATTATGAGCAGTGCTACAACCTGCGCAAACTCTTTGCACAGCCTTTAAAGTGTTCATTTCATTTTGTTCTCATAGCTAATTTTACTCTGATAATTTCAGTTCAAAATTTATTTAGTTGTAAAAAATTGTCAGTGAAACATCAGCACAAGATAGCTACTCTGTGTAACAATTTACTGTCTAAAAATTGGCTGCTTTCTCAGCACACTTGAGCTCTTCGAATCATAGGATCATCAAGGTTGCAGGAGACCTCTAAGATCATCTAGTCCAACCATCCACCCATGGCTACTTTGCCACTAACGAAGTCCCTCAAAACAGGTCCCTCTTCAGATGCATCTGGTTGTTGTAAGATGGATTGCAGCAACTGCCTGGTTCAGTTCTACTTTAACTTAGTAGCACTGCTCCCACTGTATTTTACTTTTTTAGAAAGAAGAGCAAAATTCCTATTTAGATATTAAGGAAAGGGCCTATCTTTAGTGTGTTCATCACTACGGTCTTTCTAGAAACGTTTACGTCCATCTGTCTTTTTAAAAATACATTCGGAAGTTAAACGTTGAGACTTAAGTTTTCTTTGTGCCATCATTTGAGTGTTCTCTCTACATCATTTTGATATCAAATAATTCTCCTGAAGTGGGAGAGTTGCTCACTAGCTCTTCTGTGTGCCTTCTGCCACCAATCAGTAGCTCTTAGCTTCCTGGGGAGTTTTAAAACTTGTTATCAGTCACTTCCAGAACAAAGGGTGGATTTTAGGTACATGATTTCTTTCTCTTACTGAGAATGGTGAGTGGTTTTTCAGCAGGACTTGTTTCAGGAGTTTTGATGCCAGGCATAGATCCAGGCCTAGAGCCTGTGCAGGAAGGCTGTGCCATAGGGCCAACTTAAGAAAGTTTGTAATTCCACTTTTAATGAATTTAGAGCGCATTCCCTTCAGTGAATTGTTGTCATCACTACACGATTGTTTTCCTGACACTCCTGGATTATTTTATCTTTTCTATTGTATGCACAATCTTATTGTTCAATCAATGGCCAGCTCAGGGGATGATGAGTTATTTACCTAAGTGAAACAAGGAGAGTAATACACCTTTTTTTCCCTATGGATCTAGCATGGTATGAGAAAAAAAAAAAAGTCCCAAATGGAAATGGTTCTAGACCAAGAGCACTTTTACCAACCACAGTTCATGCAGCCCGTGTCCCAGCAGCCAGGCCTTACGGAGCCCATTGCAAGGACAGTCAGGATGAACGCTGTCTATCCTGGTATTCTCTCTGTCACAGCGGTCAGCAGTGGCTACCAATGGGACAACAGTAGGCATGGGCCAAGCAGCAGGAGGTACGCAGAACCACAGCATCGCAGAAGCACAGAACTGTAGTCTTTCAGAGCTCTTTCAGACTGAGGTCCTGTGAATGCTCTCACTGTAATTCCAGCCTTCTCTTAAAACAGACAATGTGGGTTTCATTGCTAACTGGAGAAGGGCTCTGTTTCAGTGGCTGTTTTGTTCTCTTTTATGAACTCCGCAGGGCAGCTCAGCGCGCAGTGTGCATAGACACACCAGCTACCAAAGAGCACAACCAAACATGTCCAGAGCTGAATGCAAACTAAAGGAAATTTAGTATTTAGACATACAAAAGCACTGAATGCTTTGTATTTGTAGAGCTTTGTTTGTCTAATTGCTTGTTGTTACAGAAAATACAAGTTACTTGGTGATGGGATTTTGGAACTTTGGAAGTAGGAACTTCTGTCCAAGAGTGATGAGGTTCGATGGCAGTAGAGAGTATTTGTAAGGCTGAGGCATGAGGTGGTCCCACACTCTCAGTACCCAAACCACAGCCTGGCTAAATCCAAATGCATGTTTCTAATCCTTTAGTAGTATTCTGTGGTCAACTTACTGTTTGCTAGTGCAGGCCTGATTTGCTGCTGAATTTTTGAAGGGGACAGATGTAGGTAACAACAACCTCTGCATGCTTGAGAGAAGAGGGAGACTGAAGAATTGTATGACTTCTCAGCCTTGACAAACACTGTTTCATTAATATGCAGCAGCCACAGGCAGAGGACTAAACTAACTCTTCAGAAAACAACCTAATAAAGTCAGTAAGTGGAGGGGCAGGGAAATATGTATGGAACCTAATGCCAAAAACAGCTGTAGGAAATGCTCCCCACAGCTGCCATTTCATTTCAGATCAGCAGCACTTGCTTCATTCTTCTTGTATCTGCCTGAAAAGTCCTTCTCCTCTCACAGCAGTAACTCAGTACTTCATAGAATCATAGAATCATAGAATGGCCTGGGTTGAAAAGGATCACAAAGATCATCCAGTTTCAACCCCCTGCTATGTGCAGGGTCACCAACCACCAGACCAGGCTGCCCAGAGCCACATCCAGCCTGGCCTTGAATGCCTCCAGGGATGGGGCATCCACAGCCTCCTTGGGCAACCTGTTCCAGTGTGTCACCACCCTCTGCGTGAAAAACTTCCTCCTAATATCTAACCTAAACCTCCTGTCTCACTTTAAAACCATTCCCCCTTGTCCTGTCACTATCCACCCATGTAAACAGCCATTCCCCCTCCTGTTTATACGCTCCCTTCAAGTACTGGAAGGCCACAGTGAGGTCTCCCCACAGCCTTCTCTTCTCCAAGCTAAACAAGCCCAGTTCCCTCAACCTTTCCTCATAGGAGAGGTGCTCCAGCACTCTGACCATCTTAGTGGCCCTCCTCTGGACCTGCTGTAAGAGCTCCATGTCCTTCCTGTACTGGGGGCCCCAGGCTTGGATGCAGTACTGCAGATGGGGCCTCACAACAGCTGAGTAGAGGGGGACAATCAATTCCCTCTCCCTGCTGGCCACCCTTTTTTTAATGCAGCCCAGAACACAGATGACCTTCTGGGCTGCAAGTGCACACTGCTGGCTCATGTCCAGCTTCTCCCCAAGTCCTTCACAGGGCTGCTCTCAAGGAGCTCTTCCCCCAGTTTGTATAAGTACCTGGCATTGCCCCGACCGAAGTGCAGCACCCTGCACTTGGCCTTATTGAACCTCATTATGTTTTCATGGACCCACTTCTCCAGCCTGTCCAGGTCCCTCTGGATGGCTTCCCTTCCTTCCAATGTATTGACTGCACCGCTCAGGTTGGTGTCATCTGCAAACTTGCTGGTGGTGCACTCAATGGCATCGTCTATATCACTGATGAAGATGTCTTCTTGTTCAAAGAGAGCTCACTCACCCACAAAACCAGAGGGAATGAGCAGAAATGTTCCGCTCTTACAAAATTAGGCATCTTTGAATCTTAGCACCAGGAGGGATGAAGAGCTGGAGTCCGGGAACAGTGTTTGCCTCAGGCTTTTGATACTCCCATAGCAACAGCAACATGTTTCTAGCTGTGGGCAGTTGCTTAGGCAAACCACCACTGCACACACAATCAAATTGATTCCACCATCTCAGAGCTTCTGCCAAAGGCCCACAGCAGAAGTAGAGTAATTCTGACTCCCACCTCTTTAATAAAGCAGCCATGATCTTGTGTCCCTTCAGTTAGGTCATGGTTGGACTTGATGATCTTTAAGGTCTTTTCCAACCGGAGTAATTCTATGATTCTATGACTCACCACTGGGCACTTCAGGAGCAGGGAGGACTCCCTTCTGGTTCTCAGAGGGTAATGGCAAAGCAAGAGGTGGAAGATGCTCTGCTGTTGCTGGTAGCACATTTGCTGAAGTCTTCTTAACTGTAATATTGCTTGTCACTTTTCCAGCAAAAATCTTCAGCATGTTCTGCATGTGCTTATGGCACTTTCCAGGAGAAAAGTCCACTGAAGAACAATTACTGCAGGATTTAGGAACAGCGATTGCCTTTTCATACCAGAGAGGAACTTTTGAACACATTCCGTGTTTCAACGAAGACAAACCTTCTTTAACTCAAAGAAGGCAAGGTCACCTGGGGCATTCTCATCATTCTCATGTTCTTTGATGCTCATGTTGTACAGAGCTGCTGTTCTACACAAGAGGAGATGATAAGGAGATGGCAGCCATTTGGAGAACAATGTTGGAGGCTTGGGAGGCGTTCTGGTATGCTTCTATTTGAAAAGCTCAAATTGTTCTCCCCATTACTTTGAAGGTGAAATTTAGTATAGATTCAGAAAAACGGGCTTAGTTTAATAGTTACTTTTTAAAAGTCTTTTGAAAAGATCATATTTTTCATGTGCTCAGGAAAGCCAGGGAAGTAGTCCAAGAAATTCTATGGGGAAAATCAAGCCTTTGTTGGATTAGGGTAAAGGGGAAAAGTAACTGCAATAAAGAGATGGAGGAAGGGAGAATTGGATTGGAGTAAGAAGCCAAAATTTGGGAAAACATAAGCTTTGCAGAAGAACAAGATGGAAAAAGATGTGATCTCTTCCAAGGGTTGTGACAGCACTAAGTCTCATTAATACTCTGCCATCACCAAAATATCCAAATCCATAACCAAAATGCCCCTTCTACTCTGTTTGTAAACTCTCCATAAAGGACATCACAAAACCTGCTTTTATATAGTGGGTAAATCCTGGCATTTGTTTTGCTGTTGTTTCCTAGTGGATTTCTTTGAATATCTTGAGAATTGCTATTCTCACACACAAATGATTTTTTTTAATTGTTCTAACATTGCCCTGGGAAGTGACTGGCAGTTACTTCTCAGGAAATCTATTTCTCAGGAAATTATCCAGCTTAACAAGTGTGCAGCCAGCAGAGTGACCTGGTATAGGTAGTGCAACGATGAGGCACCAAGACTAGCAAGTCTGCAAACATAACTGCCAAGAGTTAAGGCAGCCCCAGATCCTGCATTTCTTTTGGTTACGTCTCTCAGATTTCCTCTAGGGGGAGATGCTCTTTCAAGAAGATCTGAGAAGATTTTTATGTGAGTCAGGAAGTGAAGCATGCCCTTTAGAGAAGCATATCAGCAAAGATGAATTTGTATAGCTTGAGCAGGCAGAAATCTCCTGGATATCGTTGTGTGGGGTAATGCAATCACATCACAGCCATCCGGATGACTGTGAGAAAATTTATCAAAGCATTACGTTGGAATTTGTTTTTTTTTTCCTCATAATGGGATATTCAAGAGAATGTACTAAATCATAAAATCACAGAATGGCCTGGGTTGGAAGGGACTTCAAAGATCATTAGCTCCAACCCCCCAACAAACATAGTTTCAGAAAATGATTATTCTGTTCAACATTTAACTCTCAGATTCTTCAAAACCTTACGTGCCTAAAGCAATGGAAGTAAAATGTCTCCACTAGCATCAGTAGAATTGTTTTGTTTGCTTCTCTCCTCTTACTCATGCCAAAGTGGGATGACAGAGCTGTTGGATGCTTCATGACTCAGAACAACTGCAGGACGAGAAACATCTCCAAGGGCTATGTGCCTATTTGACAGCTAGGGATATGTTTGCACTACTAAATAAAAGAGTACCAGAGACTCAGGTCAAGGTTTTGATCCCTGCTGTCCTCCTTTGTCTCTCAGCTCATTCCTGAGCCATATTTTGGGCTGCTCCAATGAGCTTCCTCCAAGGCAAATTCCAGGCAAGTTTCTGGGAATAGTTCATTTGAGAAACAGCTCCAAAAAGTCAGTAGGGATGAGACAATATTAGTTTTGTCCCCAGTGTCTACACATACCTACAACATATCTTTTCAGTTTTACACCTAAAGGCTCTGATGACATGATTCCAGGACATCCAGTACCTGTCTTCAGCTTTGCATTATTAAAACTTTGCTACTAGTGCATACTTTTGCAATATAGTGTTTTGAACTGAAAAGAATAAAAAATATAAATCATGTCTTAGGGTTACAGGAATATCCCTGAAGTCCAGGACTATGTGCTGTCACACATCTGATCTAGATGGATCTGGCTCTACACACAGTGGCAACAGTGGAGTTCACACCTCAGAGCCAGGAATCTTTGGTAGACCTTTGGTTATTGAGCTAGTTTGATTGGTTGGTTGGTTGGCTGGTTGTTGTTGTTACTGCTCCTTCCCTTCCCTTCCCTTCCCTTCCCTTCCCTTCCCTTCCCTTCCCTCCCCTTCCCTCCCCTTCCCTCCCCTTCCCTCCCCTTCCCTCCCCTTCCTCCCCTTCCCCTTCTTCCCCTTCTTCCCCTTCTTCCCCTTCTTCCCCTTCCCCTTCTTCCCCTTCCCCTTCTTCCTTTCCCTTTCCCTTTTCCTTTCCCTTTCCATAGAAGCACTTTCTATACTGACCAGGACACCATGGTGATGTCTAGATTCATCCCTGCCTCTGTAAAGATCCTCAGAAGGTACTCAGCCTCAGGCAGAAGCCAGGAGGTTTGCTCTAGCATCACAGTGACAGAAAGCCTTCAAGTCTAAAACCTGGGGATAGTCTGTGGAGGACACAGTTCCCAGGAGAATAAATGGTGATCCAAAGGGTCTTCTTGGTTCAGTTTCCCTAGGGACAGCCCAAAGCTGCTCCTATAAAACTGAAGCCTTGAGAACATCCGACTCAGGCTCCAGGGAACACGTCCCTTGAAGAAGTGATATAAAGTGAATCCTTATATGTTATTTGAGATGCTTAAAGCAGTAGTACAAGGAAGGATTTAACAGTGAAATAACTGCCTTCTATAACTCTGTGACATAAGACTGGGCATCTGGAGCAGCAGAGACAAAGTATTACCTCCCCCTGCCACCTCACCTCCATCTACCCACCCTGTTGTGACCCTGGCAGGAGCATGAGCTGCTGGGCTTCAACAGCAGGGCTGTAGGGAAACGTGTGAGAGTCTTGGCTTCATTCCCATAGTGTAACAAAGAAGATGGGTAAATAAGAGAGCAAACGACAAGAGCAAGTTATGAGTTGCCTAGAACCATATCCAGATAGATTTTTGAAAGTCTCCCTTCTTGAAGATCTTCCAAAGCCTCACGGCTCTGGGTGTCCCTGCTGGAGTTGGGGTTGGACAAGATGGACACAGAGGTCTGTCCAACCTCAGCCATTCTGACTGTAAGTCACAATGCACGGGGGGCTTTGGGGAGGTGACAGCTACCAAGGCTGGAACAAGTTCTTGCAGACAGGCCTCTGAGAGCTGTTTCAGTGATTCATGCCTCTGTTGGCACAACCATCCCAGCTAGTGGCTTGGCTGCACGCTGCCGACTTAGCCACCAGCCCTCAAAAGGTTGATGAAAAAAGCAGCTCTGAGTAACAGTCAGTCTCCTGGGGAACAGTAGGATCTGCTTTTCTGGGGCTTTATCTATGTGTCAGAGACAGGTCAGTGTGTTTTCCTGAGACTCTTACAACATATTACTACTAGCCAGGTGCTTAAAGTAGATACTTACCGCTTCTTCTAAGTCCATTACAGACTAATTTCAGCAGGAATACCTGCCAGTGGCTGTGTGATGGCTGTGCTTACAGTACAGTACAGCACAGAAAACAGCACTGAAACTTATCTGGTATGGCTCAGTGCAAATGCTTAAGGTCCTCAGTAACTGAAGGATGGGGTGCCACTGCTCTTTGTGGCACAGAAATGTGGACAAGGGGATCAACCTTTGGGAAGTGCTTTGAGATCCTGAGATAAAAGTCACATCTGTGTTAGCTAGTAGTAGCTAGCTAAAGGCATACATTAAAGAAACTAGGAGGTGGTTTCTACTCACCAGAAACATGAGATTTTCAAGTCTCTGGAAACTTGTGGTATTTTTCCTCTAAGAGAAGTAGAAGTAAAGACAGTTTGGAGATAGCACTTGATGCCCTCTCTGAGATAATAGCATTAATGTTCCTGAGGTTCTAATTGCTGTTTTCAGCAGTCCTCTTCTGCTCTCCACCATCAGGGAGGAGAACACATACATCCTGCACTGACAGGAGGAAGGTGGGATGCCCTGCAGTCAGACAGAATTCCAAAAGAAGCTGAAATTCATTTCATGCAAGGGAAATCTGTAACCTGTTCTGGGGTCAAGCTTTCCAGGGCAACCTGCTGCAGGGAGCCTGCTGTAGCAGGAGGAATGGACTCAGTGGTCTCCCTACCATTCTGTCATTCTGTGGTTCAAGGAGTCTTGGCTTCCTTATACCTATCACAGAAAGAGGCTTTGTGAAAATTCTGCGCTGTCAGCTTTGAAAAAGTCATCATCGCATTCACTTGCAAGCATCAGCTCAGCTTAAATGCTTAGGGAGGTGGGGAATGTTCGGCCTTCAAGCACCGATGCTGAGCAGCACCATGTCCTGCTGCAGTTGGAACAAGAGGAAAATGAGAAGGTCCAGCAGTGACATAGAATCTTGAGTAATTCTTGTATCGCTTGGCATTGTGACAGCAAAGTGCTGCCTTGAAGTCCCCATTCAGCAGACATTTCCCTTGATTGCCTTAAGAACAGAGAGGAGAAGGACAGAAGTAAGAATGGAATGAAAGCTAGGAGGGAAAAACCTCACGTGACATCAACAAGTGCAAGAAAGGCTTTATTCTCCTCTGAGAGCTGTTCAGAATAGCAGAAGCTGCCAGACACAGACTGGCATTGTCTTTGTTCCCTTCCAAGGTCTCTGCCTAACTCTACGTGAAGGAAATTAATAAAATACTGTTAGAAATAGTGAATTAATATTTATGAATTCACAGATCTTAAGATAATTTTCCTAGGGCAGCTTTTCAGGAGTTACAAAAAGACAAAAACTATCGCCAGTACAAATGATTTTGCTTTTGAATACAAATAGCAATCTTCAGAATTCATGAAAATTGCAGAGGCAGCTACTCAAAGTTTTAGAGGTCATAGATCTCCATAATCTTAAAATCATAGAATGATTTGGGTTGGAAGGGAATACAAAGCCCACCCAGCCCCAACCCCTGCCATGGGCTGGTTGCCCCCCACCAGCTCAGCTGCCCAGGGCCCATCCAGCCTGGCCTTGAGCACCTCCAGGGATGGGGCACCACAGCTCTCTGGGCAGCTGTGCCAGGGCCTCACCTCTCTCTGAGTAAAGCCTTCCTAACATCTAACTAAATCTCCTCTCTGAGTTAAAAGCCATTTTCCCTTGTATCTGTCACCATTACATTGTGTAAAAAGTCAGTCCCTCCTGCCTGTAAGCTCCTTTCAAGTACTGGAAGGCTGCAATGAAGTCTCCCCGCTGCCTTCTCTTCTCCAAGCTGAGCAAGCCCAACACCCAACTCCAACTCAGCCTGTCTCCATAGGGAGACAGGAGAGGTGCGCCAGGCCTTTGATCATCTTTGTGGCCTCCTCTTGATGCACTCCAACTGCTCCACATATTTCCTGTACTGGGGGCCCCAGGCCTGGTACAGTACTCCAGATGGGGCCCCACAGGAGCTGAGTAGAGGGGAACAATCCCCTCTGTCTCTCCCTGCTGCCACCCCTCTGTTGATGCAGCCCAGGACAGTTGACCTTCTGGGCTGCAGGTACAGTTTTTTGTCCACCAAAATCTCCAGTTCTTTCTCTGTAGGGCTTCTCTCAGGGAGTTCTCTCGCATATCTGGGATTGCCCAACCCAACCACAACACCTTCCTCACAGCCTTGTTGAACCTTATGAGGTTCTCATGTTCTCACTTTTTGAGTCTGCTAAGGAACCTCTGGATGTTGTCCCCTCCTTCTGTTGTATCAACTGCACCACTCAGATTGGTGTCATCAGCAAACTTGCTGAGGGAGCACTCAATCCCACTGTATATAAAGATCCAACTCTAAGGACTGTATGATTCTTTGATTCTATGTTGAAGAGCATCAGTTCCAAGGTGGTCCTCTGGGGGCACCACTCAAAACCAGCCCCTACCCGGACCTATAGCCATTGACAACACCCTCTGGCTGTGACCATCCAACCAATTACTCATCCACCAAATTGTCAGCCTTCAAATCCATATCTCTCCAATTTAGACATAAGGATGTGGTACAAGACCATTTCACAAGTCCAGGTGGATGATATCAGTTGCCCTTCCTACCCATCCAGAGATGCCAGGGCTAACTTTACCTATGTGACCTTAATTGATTCATTTTACAGAGGATGCATTCTCTAGTCAAAAAATGATCCTATAATCATACAATAACAGAATGGTTTGAGTCATCCAATGCCAACCCCCTGCTATGTCCATGGCCCTTTCCTGCCTGGTCTTGCGCCTTGGCTATGGTTGGTCTTGTAAGAAGCAGAGGGGTTTTCTTATGGACTTCTCCAAGGCTTAGTGGATGTGGTGGACCACGAACTGATACTGTACAACTGTGGATTAAAACAGCTTTGAAAATGAGTCTGTAGAGACTTGTAGTGCAAATATTGAGATGGATATGGATATGGATGATGTAGGAATGAACGTGTCTGAAGGCTCCAAAGGAAACAGAGCCAGGCTTTAAAGAAAGATCTCTACGGATAACCAAAGATATGACTGACAACAGTCAAAACACTTACCCTGGGATAGAGACATGGCTTCAGCACAGGGTAGCCACAAGGGGAAGACCTGTGTTCAGATGGCCACAGGACCACAGGAGGATGGCCATAGGGTCACAGCATGTCACGTAGCACTTCTCCTCCTTCACCCCAACAGGAGGACATTTGGTAACCATAAAGATACTGAAAACAAGGGAAGAAAGCAGGTGTGGCTTTGCATGAGTTAGGAAATCTAATTCTTGTCAACCAAAAGGCACCCAAGAGGTATAGCAAGGAGCCTGTAGGCAGCATCTCTGAAGCCATGTGCCACAGGAGAGAGCCTGGCCAGATCACCTGAACATAGCACATGGGGATGTATACGGAACTGGGAAAAATCAACTTGCTTAGAAAGTCGGATAAAGCTACAAGACCTTCCATAGTGCCCCACAACAGACTATGATGCTTTATATCACCAATGGAGAAGAAGAGCCTTCAAAGAGCATCCTCATGGTGCTCCAGAGCAACCACTTCTTCTCACACCAGAGTTACTGTCAGGCTTCCTCTTGATAATCTGCCCATCAAAAGCCAACTACCAAACCATCTCTCTGATGGTTCAAGGCTGGATGTGGCTCTGGGCATCCTGGTCTAGTGGTTGGCAACCATGCCCATACTTTTCATACCCAGGCCATTCTGTGATTCTATGGTTATTCCAAAGCATTGCCTATTAGTAAAACCAGCATACAGCACAAAGTATAGCTGCACCAGGCAAATGTGCACAAAGGAAAAAATGAAAGATAATCTCTACACTGCACGTATGTCTTATTTTCTTGTAAATCAGACTGCCCCTTCACACTCATCCAGGGAACACATGAATGCTGTGTAACGACTTTATTCATGACTTCATTTACATTTTAAAAGAACCTTCTGATCTGCAACAGAACTGAGGTATGATATTACTCATGAAGCCTAGAAGCCCGATTCAAATTGCCCAGGACACAATGTTTCTGGAATACTTTGCATTCTACCGTACTCTGTGTGCTCAAAGCACAACCCCTGCTGATTTCAGCAGCACCAATGAATGCAAGATGTTCATCTAGAATCCCAAATCAGATATAAGGAAAATAAAGACAATGCTGATAGGAAATTGCCCTGTAGCACATAAAGCACGTTGTAGCTCAGTATATTATGTACAGTTTAGAAGGGCACAGTTTCTAGAGCTTCACCCATGAGCTTGATCCTTCCCTGTCTGCTTAGGTCCTCTCTCTCCAAAATTGCTGGACCTGTGCACCAGCTCAGGCCCAGATCAGGCTGTTCAGGTTCACTGGCCATTATCTGCCCAGCCTACTTTTCCTTTTGCCAGGTCCATCCCTCTGAGACTCTGTAATGAAATCAGCTCTGGCACTTACAGCCTCTCTGTGCCTGGACCCAGAAGGGCATAGACAGAGCCTGAAGAAGGGTTTTCCACATAGAATCCTGTAACTGTGGGAGCCCTGCTCAGACCCACCAGAGTCCCTGTCAGGGAAGGAGCTAACACTGCCATGGGCAGCTGAGGGTTTGTTTGCTGCCAAGTTTCTGTTTTCTGTTATGTTATTTCTGTATGTAATTGTTTAAGGATGCAAACTGCATCTATGGGAGGTGAGTCTTAAAATGGCCAAAGGTTACCTTCACCTTCAGAAAGAACATCTTCCTGAGTTCAGACTCTCGTTCCAAACAGAGCTAAGGAACAAGGATGTAGCTGCAGAATCTGTTGTAGCATTTGGATGTGAATGAAAACAACCCCATTACATTTAGTGAACGGGAAGAAGAGACTTCTGACATTAAAGATACTATGATAAAGAATGGTAGAAGCCTCTGAAGCACTTGGGTGTGAAAAACCCACACAAGACTTAATGTGATTTCAGAGTAAGTGTACTAGAGGACACTGGGGGATGGTATTTTTTCTCTCTCTTTTTTTTTCTTCCCACTTTTAGCCATTAATAACAAAGGTTTTTCTCACTTCTCTGCTGGCCATCACAAGCTGAGCATGGAACAGGCACTCCTGTGCGACATCAAAGCTAATTGCTGCAGCACAGGAAAAGTGACTGTTTCCCTGTGCAATACAAGGCAATATTTTTTTTGAATGCTCTTTTGTTCGTCTTGTTCAGAATCTAGTATTTTTTTGCCAAGAACATTAAGTTCTGCGATCTACACCAGAGAGCTGCAGTCATATCAATTTCTTAATGGCTGTCCATGAAAGGCACATCTCACCAATCTTTAAATGCACTACAATTGCTCATTCACAAGAGGATATCTTGCAAGAATCTTCCTCCTTTATCACTTGCTATCACAGATATCATTACAGCAGTTTATTTATGAACTGGTTCCAGTGAGCTTAGTTGGGATCATCATTGGGAACATCTTAGCCGGGATGAAATATCCCACGTGTCTGATCTGAGAAATTCCCAGGTGCTTCACAGGAGAAGAGAGCAACAGTAATAAAGTAAAAAGTCACACTGCAGGATTCCTCAGCCACCATCTGGTAACAACATAGAGATGCTCTGAACAAAAGCATTTCATCCAGGCTGGATGGGGCTCTGTAGGTGTTCCTCCTCATTGCAGAGGAGTTGGACTCAATGGCCTTTCAAGGTTCCTTCCAACACAAACCATTCTACGATTCTCTGATTAATAGGTCCCAATCCCAACTCAAATTAACCAGCAGTGCTCCAACCATGGACAATATGTCCAAGGCTTTCAGGCCTTAGGTCTCTATTTGAATTAAAGCTTTATGAATATTCATGACTGTTTCACAAAGGTACAGTTCTGTGTGATTTAGCACTGGCAACAGATGCAGTGCTAACAGGTTGGTGTTTGACATCTATTTACAAAGAATAGCCATCAAGTTTTCTTCAACCCTACCTTAGGAGTGCCTGCAATGTAAATGACAGCTTTAATTTCCAATGGCTGTTTATTATCCCCCCACCTCTCTGAAGATATTTTCACAAATGGGAGAAAAAATTCAAACCAGCAACCTCTATCTCTGTATTTCTACTGTCTGTGTGCTGCTAATGAGAGACTAAAAGGAGGGAGGCTTAACATCATCAGAGTGCTGCTTGAGAGTTTAAATACCAGCAAAGCACACAAACGGCCCCAGTGGTACAGACTCGGTCATGCAAATAACAGAGACACATGCAGAGAATCCCTCCTGGCCAGCAGGCCCAAAGTCAGCTCGACCAAGACAAAAAGAAAGCTCATTCCTGGCAAGGCTTTGCTTTCTTCCCTTTGGAGTCTCCATGCCATTAACATCAGAGTTTCACACTACCAGCTGTGGAGCTGGGCTTTTCAGTGCATCCACAGGAGTTGGCACAGTCTCTGCTTAGGCCAGGGTTCCACATCTTCCCACCTGCCTAGATCCAGTTAAACGTAAGCTTGGTCTGTATCCATCTCCCAGGACCACCATTTAGCTCACAGCTACTATGGGCTCAACTGCAGAGATGTCCATCTTTCCTAAGTGGCTGATGGAGGCTGAGGCAGGGACATGAGAGACCTGCATCCTCTTGAAGTGGCTGTTTTCAGGCCACGCCAGTCGGTAGGAAGGGACCATGGAGGGAAGCCTCTGTTCTGCAGGGCTAGGAGGTTTCCTGCAGATGTTGAGCAAAGCCTTCAGTTCTGCCCGGAAGCTGTCGTTGAGCCAGCAGTAGATGAAGGGGTTGTAGCAGGTGCTGCTCATTGCAAGCCAGTGAAAGGCGAAGTAAAGGGCGTTGCTGGAGCGGATGGTTTGGCTGGAGAGCAGGACGACATAGCAATTTAAGGGAAACCAGCAGATGGCAAAGAGGATGACAACGAGCATCAACATCTTTATAGTCTTCTTATTTTTTTTGCGAAGGGTGAAGTACTGCTCCGTGGTGACATCCCCAATGACGTTGCGCAGCCAGAGTTTCTTGGCCACCGTCATGTAGGCAGCGGAGATGATCAACAGGGGCAGGACATAGAGCAAAACGAAGGTCGTTAAGTCGAGGTACTTCCAGAAGAGGTCAGCTGGCTCAGGGAAATCTGGGATGCACAGGCACCGAGTGACTTCCTCACTGCAGAGGGAGAAATATCCAGAACCACAGAACAGTTTGGGTTGGAAGGGACCTTGAGGCCCACCCAAATGCCAGTGTATAGAAACAGATGAATAGATGAATGTATAGAATAGATTTCTATAGAAATAGAAATAGAGATGATTGGAACATTTCCTGAATTTTGTGTCCTATTTTGTATGATTAAGGTGATAGAATAAATATTAAAAAAATAAAATAAAAGAGAATGTCAGCCACCACAAATGGAAATTGATTTAAATTACAGACTAGCCCCCTTTCTGGGTAACCTCAGCGTGAGCTCAGTGCTTTCAATAGAAAATTCCAATGCGTAACCATCAGGAGCTTGGCCTCCAGTAAGACAGAGGAAAATACACCAATATAGGAAAATCATCCTTACCTGTATTCAAAAGTAAAGAGTTTTTGGTAGATAGCATGTGGGAGGGAAAAACAAGCTGCCATGACCCAAATTATAGAGATGTAGATAATGCCTTTTGCCATAGGTAAGCGAGGTTTCAGAGGGTGCATTATGACCTGTTCAAAACAAACTAACATTCAGGCTTGTGTCATTTCAGGAAATAATTGTATCAATTTTTTGTATGCTTCCATCCTTACATCTATTAGTAGACACGGACATTCAGCATGCAAACTGTGCTGCCTCCTCTCAGCTCTCACTGCCTACAAGCTGCACATGAATGTCTGAAATAATCCAGGAGTAAGGAAAGCCAGATCCCAGTCCAACCCTTGAACTTTGGTATTTAAGCCTGAGTGGCAAAAACAGTGCATCAGTGGGCCTTACACATGTATTAATTTCCAGATTCTGTTTGCTTAAAACAAATTGAGGATCTGCCTCAGAGACCAGAGGTCCATGGGGCTGTGAAGTAGCCAGAGCTCCTCGGGATGTTTTTGACAGTGCCAGAACAGCTAGACATTTGCAAGTGAAAAATGTCACTACCACCAGCCTGCTTTGTGTGTTTGGGGTAAATCCAACCTGGTAACGTGTGACTGCTCCCAGACTTGATCCCTCTAGCAGCAGCAGCAGCTTTGCCCTGCACGTGACAAACACCAACCTTCTGAATCTCACGTGGAGTGAGATGTCCCAGGGCTGCCTGCCACCAAGCAGGATATCCCCACACCGACAGCACTGGGGCCAAAGAAGCTTCCCACATGGGACAGCTGCCTGTGTGAATTCCTATCAGACCCTAAGACTTCATCCTGGTCTGACTGGATCACCATCTGCAGAGTTCTTGTCCCCAGCTGGGAGTGCACACATCCCACCTCACTGCAGGTGTGGAGTTGCTCTCCATCTAACAGCAAAGAGCTGCTCCACCACACTGTCAGCCTTTCATGCATCTTACATTAATCTGAGAGCTGAGAGGGGAAGGACATGGGATCACACTCTCTCATTTTAATTACGCCCTTCCAAGCTTTCCTGCTCTCTGCTCCAGCGAGTTCTCACCTGGTGCCTGTCCACGGCAATGGCTGTGAGAGTCAGAGCAGAGACGTGGAGTGAGCAGTACTGCGCAAACCTACTGACATGGCACATCCCCTTCCCAAATATCCACGTGCTGTTCACAAAACGAGCCTGGAATCAGAATGACATTAAGCACTTCTGCCCCTGCCACATGCTTATATGCACAGATATAAATGAGCAACCTTCTGCAGGGAACCTGCCTTAGCAGGGAGATGCACTTGATGAGCTCCAGAGGTCCCTTCTAACCCCTATGATTCCACCTCGGGCACAAAACTACTTCTGCTGTATAAAAGATGCCTTAAAATTGCAGCTTCCTTCTGCCTTGAATTGTTGCCAGACTGCTGAGGCTACTAAAGCTATTTCAGTGTCTTTATGGCACATCCTCTGTGTCCCAGCAGGTCAACCCAATGCACCGAGCTGCAGCCACAGCCCTCCCAGCAAGAAAGGCCTCTGCCCCCATCTTACCAGCGTAAAAGGCGTGTTGAGAAGCGTGATCATGATGTCAGCCACGGCCAGGTTGACGATGAACAGACTGGTTGCGGAGCGCAGGCGTTTGCTCTTGATGATGACGTGGCAGACCAGGACGTTGCCGAAGAGGGAGAAGATGATGATGATGGAATATGCCGCGATGAGCAGAGCGTTGGCCGCCACATGTTGAGAGTCTGCTCCGTGCCGGCTCCTGCCCACAAAGTTCTGCCAGTCAGCCAGTGTGTCGTTATCCCAGGGAAAGAACCCCGAGATGTTTGGGATTTCCAACACCTCCTCAAGACTTCTGTTGAGGGGGAACTTTCCTGAGGTCCGGAAGGTGTTCACGAAGTAGGGGAGGGAGAGCCAAACGAAACAGGAAAACATCTCTGGCAGGCTGCTGTGTGCTTCCCTGGGGGAAATAACTCATTTAGGGCAGTGCTGTGGCTGGGCAGCAGCAGCTCTACAGGTGCACACGTTGCTGCCAGCGATGCACTGGCATAGCCAGGAGAGCGGGGCTCCTCTCTCTTCTGCTCAGCTCCTCTCCTGCTCAGCTCCTCGTCACTTTTCTCCTCCGGAGGAGCTCTGTGTCCTCGCACAAGCTCCCAGCCAGCATTCCTGCCCATTGGGCTGCATAGCATTATTTCTGCTCTGACGTGCTGCAGTTCTGCACAATTACACTCCCCTCAGGCGTCACTCCAAGACAATCACAGCTGCACTCTGTACAGCAGGCAAAATCTGTCTCTTTGGTTCTCAGCATCCTTCCTCAAGAGCAGCCCTGCTCATGCTGATTTGGTGCTGCTTATGTACCAACAGCGTGTACAGGGGCTGTGCTGTCTTCCAGGACACATTTCAAAAAGAAGTTCAGCTTTATCAGATCAACAGGCGAGTTCCAACCTATTTCACAGCACTACAAACTGGCATGGAACATTGGCACAGCACAGAAAGTCACGCACACACATGCTGGTGAAAATAAATGCATGCACAAGGTGCCACCCCATGACTCTAAGCTGTGCCTGGTTTAAGGGTTAAAGATTACCAGCCTAACAGCCCCCACATGCCCCTCCCCTGACACAGCTCTGTGCAGCTGCCATAAGGCCTCACACACTGTGCTCTCCACCAGAAATACACACCTGGCAGCAGATATTTTCTCAGAGATAAGATTCATTTCAGTAATCTGCAATTTTGCCAAATCATTACAAGCTGATAGCATTCTATAAAGCTTTCCTTTCTCACCACGAGAAAGATTAGAGACACATGGCAGCACCCCTCAAACAGGCTGATACCCACTGTCATTACTAATGAACTCTCTACCACGACCTCAGGAGCTCACCTACTTTGTCTAACTTCACAGGAAGAACTGACTTTCAATGCCAAGGTATGCATCTAAATTTGAAAAATACCTTTATCATAGAACCATAGAATGGCCTGGGTTGGAAAGGACCACAAAGATCATCCAGTTTCAACCCCCCTGCTGTGTGCAGGGTCACCAACCACCAGACCAGGCTGCCCAGAGCCACATCCAGCCTGGCCTTGAATGCCTCCAGGGATGGGGCATCCACAGCCTCCTTGGGCAACCTGTTCCAGTGTGTCACCACCCTCTGGGTGAAAAACTTCCTCCTAATATCTAACCTAAACCTCCCCTGTCTCACTTTAAATCCATTCCCCCTTGTCATATCACCCTTAACCCCTCCACAGGTTGCACATCTTCCTGTACCTCTTCCTGATGTGGCTACCAATTTGTGCTCTCTCTGAAAAGCCAGGATCCCAGTAGGGTGTGATATTTCCCTTTCCAAACATTCAGTGGTGTTGAAAGTTCTTATGTGATCCCTGTGAAAAGAATATACATATGTTCAATAGTTAAAGAATACAGTTTGGTATCTGCTTCAGCTGGCTTCATGGTGCGCCAACATCTCCATCCATCATCCAGTGACTGCAAAAGGAAAGAGCTACACAGAAATATCAGGTATCTGTGAACTGAGGTATCTCGTAAAATGAAAAAGTATTTAAAAAACACTTGAAACAAAGATACGTGGCTCTCAGGCAATTTATATCACCACAAATGTCTGTTCAATAGCGCTCTCAACTGAAGTTACAATTTAGGAAAAGAGGAGCAGTGAAAACAGGCCGTAAAACAAAAGTAGAACCCAAATAACCCCCCCAGACACTCTACAAAATGGGATTTGGAAACATTCAACTAAAGGGGTGATTAAACAAAACCAAAACCCAACAAACAAAAGCAGTGCAGAGTGCACACCCCCACCATATCCATGGAAACAACTTCTCACCAGTGCGGGTCTGCCAACATCTAAGCCTTCTTTGGGCAGCTGCCCTGCAATTTACATGAGGGAGAAGTGACCTTTCAAAAACTATCCAGGGGGATTCTCTGAGAATTGACATTGACTCTCTGAGTGTCTTATTCTTGTGGAAATGAAGAAAAATAGAAGCACAGTGACGATAAGAAAGATCCTTCAGTGTTAAAACAATACCTATGTACAACAGGTTGCGTTTTTGTCTCCAGACAATTTGGGAATGGATGCAGCTTAACATGACAAAAAAATCTGCTATGAATCTGACAGCTGACTCCATCAGTCACCTGGATGAACGAACAGAGGCCACCCTCAGTAAGTTGGCTGATACGAAGCTGGGAGTGGCTGACACGCCAGAAGGCTGTGCTGCCATTCTACAACATCTGGACAGACTGAAGAGTTGGACAGGGAAGAACCTGATGAGATTTAATGAGAGTAAGTGTAGAGTCTTGCACACGAGGGGGGAATAACTGCATGCATCAGTACAGGTTAGGGACTGACCTGCTGGGGAGGAGCTCTGCAGAGGACCTGGGGGTCCTGTTGGACAACAGGTTGGCCATGAGCCAGCAGTGTGCGCTGGTGGCCAAGAAAGCCAATGGGATCCTGCAGTGCATTCAAAAGAGTTCAGCCAGCAGCTTGAGGGAGGTGATCCTCCCCCTCTACTCTGCCCTGGTGAGGCCATAGCTGGAGTAGTGTCCAGTTCTGGGCTCCCTGGTTCAAAAAAAGACAGGGATCTTCTAAAAGGAGTCCAGTGGAGGGCCACAAAGATGACAAAGGGCCTGGAGCATCTCCTGAATGAGGAAAGACTGAGTAACTTGGGTCTCTTCAGCCTTGGCAAAAGAAGACTGATAGGGGATCTGATAAGTGTTTATTTCAAGGGAGGTAGGAGGCAAATGGCTGAGGCCAGGCATGGTGCACAGCAATAGGACAAGGAGTAGTGGCCTAAAACTTGAACACAGAAAGTCCCATACAAACGCGGGGAAGAACTTTTTTACTGCAAAGATGACAGATCACTGGAACAGGTTGTGGAGTCTTCTATGGAGATATTCAAGAACCCTCTGGACACCTACCTGTGTGACCTACTATAGGGAACCTGTGTTAGCAGGGGGCTGGACTTAATGATTTCTTGAAGTCCCTTCCAACCCCTGAGATTCTGTAACTGAAAAAAAAATGTGGAAAAGGTAGAAAGAACCTTTGAAATGATTCCTATTAACCCAAAATACTTTGCTAAAATCTTCACCTGCTATATACTGAAACATTAAGAGACAGAGTTCCCTTAAAAGCTCAGTAAAAAAAGCTAGGTGTTCTTCTACTGTTGTCTTCTGTTTTGTTTTGTAAATAAAGCAGGTTTCATTTAGATAGCAACATAAAGAGGTAAAGTATTCTAAAAATCTCAATGCCTCACACTCAAAGGAGTTCATACAACTGACATTCAGAATTTATTAAACAGAAACAGTTTATTTAAAAAAAAAATGTAAACCTTCATCCTGGAGGGCATTTACAACAGCTTTTTATTTGCATAGGTAACATTATGATAGCTGTGACAGCTCTTTATGAAAGTAAATACACACCAAATTATCTCCTGATATCTCAAGCAATAGCACTTCCCTGCAAATTGCTCCTGAGCTTTACATTAGAAATTTGACAGACGTGATCAATTATATGGAAGTCCTCAGGAAGTTCAAGGGTCATTTAGGTCTGCTGCTACAGCACATGTGCACACAAAGTAACAGTCATGTTTAGTGAGAGCCAGAACACCATAAACGCCCAATCCCTCAGACAGAGGACACAGAAATGCAAAAGCATGGCTTCAAATACTCATTTGGTGCTTCTCAGACACGTTGGGGTGTAAGCTGGTGAACACTTCCAGCTTTTCCCTCAGCTAGTTCTAAAGGCTGCAGCTGTAGAACACCACCTTCTGCAGAGTGGGGCACAGAAGAGGAAAAGGGGAAGGAGAGATGGGTCTTGGATCCCTCAACGAGTGCTTCCCCCACTGTGAATCAAGTACCATATTTTAAAAACCTCATATGAAGAAATCTTTTGAAAAATGGCGATGACATTTTAGGAAGAGCATGGCAATAGACACCTGAAAAACTGTTAGCTAAGAAAATGGTAAGAGGCAATGGCATGCTAGTTACTAGCTCATTGCTTTACTCTTTGATAAGCATTCCTCGTGAAGCTGTAAGGTTCTAGCTCTTAAATCCTACTAACAAGGTAAACATTGAGAATGCAGTTCTATCTGAACTCCTTGCCAACTCTTGAACTACACAGCAGCAGTAACTTCTGTGTACTCTGACATTTAGTAACAGTGCCATAGCGGGTTTAGTTCTCCTATTAAGTTGAAAGTGTTAGAATATTTTCCAGCTTTATTGCTGAAAACAGCATTTTTGGATTAAATTATTACTCTTTAAGAGTTTTCAACTGTAACTGTAGAAAACTGAAAATAAATGTCTTGCTGCCCAAGTATGCATTCGTATCTGTATGCACCAATTAATGTAACACACAACGATACTAAATTTGGTGCCACTGAAAACATTTCATAGAAGTGAAGGCTGAAGGCAAACTATCACATACAGAGAAATGTCATGCAGAGTATGCCTTGCAAACTGCTTTCCATTTACTTCACAGTCTCTTCTGTGTAGCGAGGCAGAGATCATTTCTTTCTTCGTGATGTTGCAGCGTTTTTGAACGGGTCATCCTGCAATATGTAAACAGATGTGCATTATTAGAACTAACACACATTCTGAGTCATAAAAAGTAAAGTCACCTTGAGATTAAAATAGCCAGGTCACTCAATTCTGTGCTTTCTGACAAGCCTGTTTTTATTACTTTTGATTGCAAGGATATTGCCTATGGGCTTTAAAAGTTCAAGTCACAAATATGCAGAGAACAGAGATTAAGCTTGAGTCAGTGTGATCAGAACAGAAACCTGTATTTTGGGGCAAGCTAGGAAAAGGTTATCATTCTGAGCAGCACATACTTCAGTGAAATTACAGCCATTTCCATATCACACATTGTATTTTACTGAGATTTTCACGTACCAGAACTACTATTTCTGCATGTTGGAACAAACACATAGTGAGGTACTTCAAGTACAAGAAGAGATGACAGAAAGAAGGTGTAACAACTTAGCATCTTTCTCTGAAGAGGTCAACATTTGATATCATTAAGGCTGTGATGCTGGTTATATGACAGCCTGCTATTATTCTATAACAACACACTGTACAGTGTGTGACAATTCAGTGTGTGTTCAGTGCAAAATCATATATAAAACAATTATTTTATTTCCCAGGAAATCTAACTTACTCAACGAACTCCAGGAGTGATGATTAACTGATTAGGAACTTGAGAAATTTCCCTTTCTAGCTTTATTTCTTATGCCTATATATATATATATACACACTAAAGCTGGTTATAATAATCTAGTTGCACTAGTAAAAATAAATTAATTTTATTTTACTCAGAAATGCTTTATTTAAATAACTTCAAAACTAATTATCTATAGAAATTCACATAAACAGACAACAAAGGTTACAATACACCATACCTCATCTGACTCAAAATCAACTCCTCTGGACGTTTGGCTTTGTGAACCTCTTTTACTAAATGAAGACATAGCTGAGAACCTTGAAAAGGAAACAAAAAAAGGTACCAGCACGTTCTCAGATCGCAGACATTTCAGTAAGTTTCCCTTCAACCACCAATAAAGAGTTTAACAACAAAAAATAATAATGAGCAAAATGATTCAAATTCTCAGACTAACACAGATTCTGAAACTCTGACCTAGCTTATGTCAGTCAGTACACCAATTTATTTTTATATGAAAATCACCCATGTTAACAAGCAAAAAAATATAGGTGAGTTCTGTAAGCTTTATTATGAAATTTGTGGCAGTCTGTTTTTTCAGGCAGTGGATCAGTTCCCTGGGCTCTGCCAAAAACCAGTCAGAAATGAAGCAGCCACTGTAGCACCCACCAAATAAACTTACTGACCTTTGGTTTGTTTTGGAGGAAAGACTAATATGAGACTCTTCTAGATCCAATTCATCATCTATAATATCCTGAAAGACAGACACTACTTATAAGGCTTCTTCACAGAACTTATTTTTAGAGAAATAGAATACATAGTACTGCAGTACTGTTGCACAGTAACTTTCTTGAATTTATTTCAAGTACATAGCTACTTATTTACAATGCACCTGAGAAGGCTCCAGAGGAAAACTGTTCTACGTGAACAGTTCTTGCACAGGATCTTGCAGAAACCCAAAAAACACTCATGTATTTTCTTAGTATCTCAGACTATAGACACAAGTAGCACATGGTCTTTGTATTTCACATATAGACCCCCATATCAAAAAGAAGTCTACAAATCAGCACGTGGAACCTTCCTGTTGGAACCCATAGCTTGGGAACACCTGCTGGTTGGGGTTAATGTTATGACTGTGCATTTGTTTCTCAAAGCAGATGGCAGCAAAAGGCAGCAACTGTGCAGCTTCACTCCTTTTCAGATGCTTCTTACCTCAGAGAAAAATTTAGATGCACTCTGGGAAGGCTCTGGTTTCAAAGACCTAAAGGCTGGGAAAGAAATAAATGCAGTATTTTTAAGTGCTCACAAAAAAAAAAAAAAAAAAAAAAAAAAGCAACAACTGCTCTGTTCCTTTCAGAAAACTTATTTAGCATCAGTTTCCTCTGCAATAAAAAATCCCCTGTAAAGAAAGCAAGTCAACCTCAAACTAAGAGAAGCAAAGGTCCCTGGCAGATAACAGTACAAGCTAAGCCCTTGCTGACATCTGACAACCCATATCAGTAGGAACTTCCCAGTCTGGTTGAAAAAACATCAGTAGCTTTAGTTAAGGGGTAGAGAAAAACATTACCATGACTGACAGTCCTGTATGTCTAACATACATATGCACCCAACCTGTCAGTTTTGTGGTTTTGTTCCCCAGTTTTTTATATGGCTCAGGCAAGTCAAAGGGCTGGACATCCCTAGTAGACATTAACACATCTTCTGAAGTTGATTTCTCTGCATTGTTTTTGGTCATTTGCTGAGACTGTGATTAATTTAAATAAAACCTGAGCCACCTTTGAGTATTTTGGATGGGATTTATGTAAAAATTCTTGAGCACTATTTTCTCTTTAGTACTGAGATCATCCACACCGTTTCCTCAGAGCCTGCCCTCTGTACCAAGGAAGGGCTGCTCTCTTGCATGCAGCTTAAAGTACAGATGAGCTCCTCTTCTCTGGTACAAACCAATGTTTCTTAAATTTGCAAAAAAATAAGGCAAGATGGATTCTTAAAGCTTACTAAACCTGTAAGCATCAATCAAGTTTAAGAATTTTAACCAATTTCTGCATATTCTGTATAGAAAAGATGCTGCTAAGACATATTCCTTCTATTCATATTCCTTAAAGAACTGCATACAGTTCACGGTGAACTGTTACCCATGCCCAGTTCCAGCCTAATCAAAGAATATCCCAGATTGGAAGGGACCCACAAGGATCAAGTCCAACTCCAGTGTTCCCAGCACATCTCATTTTACCCCCAGTGACAGCAGATATCCTTACTTTTTTCATTCTCTCATCACTGTTAGTTATCTTGCTTCATTAGAACCAAAATCATCTCTCCCAGCTGAACTGGACTAACAGAAATGAAGGCAATTAAGACATGACCAGTAAGTAAATTTACTTCAGTAAGAGAGCATATTAGAGTGATGGATTGAACACAGGCTTACCATCCATGATAGACAAATTCTTGTCAGGTACAGATTTGTATGTTCTGCTGCTAGTAGATGACGCTTGGCTACTGTTTCCTATATGAAAAATAAACAACATCCAAGTCTGTACGGTGGTCATTTTTAATTTCTAAAGGTTATTTTTTTTCCTGCAAGACATTTTCTATAGTTTTTCTCAATAATGAAAGGCAAGTCACATAAAAACCTAATTACTCTTTACTCCCTTCCTTTCTTCCTTGACACAAAGCCCCCTTACATGCAGATGAACTACTCTGAGTCAAGTGCTTACAGCTCCACAGACAGAGTCTCAACACGTGTCATGTCTGACTGAATCACAACATTAAATCACACACTCAAAACTGATTTCAAGGCACTAACCAACCCAATCCCAAGATGACTGCCCTTCTTTCAACTCATCCTGCTCTTAGATCTCTCACTTAAATCCTTTTGCATATTACTGATAACTCAAAGGAGTATAGCATTGCAAGTCCTCATCTTTTATTTTTCTTTACAGCCCTCCATAATGCAAGGTCTGCATGATCACATAAAGCCAAGGAGCTATTTAAGACAATCTGTACATTCTGTCTGTACTATCAGATGCATAATACTGCATTACCATTAGCAGCAAAGATGTATCCATACAATTCACAGGAAGACTTTCTCATATGAGCCTATTATGCCTCCATAGCTGGGAAGAATGGTAACTTTCTTTTAAATGCAACAAGAAGTCATCACAACTTAAGTCACAGAAGACATTCAACTGTGTATCACATGGTATCTAAATCATTTCAGCATTTCATTTTATCACTGGGTGTTTTCTAGCTAGAAGCTTCCACTTGATGGAAACATTTGAAGAGAGACTCCTTTTAAAGAAAAATGTCACTGAAGAATTTGAGTGCATTTCTTACCTCTTCCCCTTCGAGATGACCCTCTTGCTGTTGAATTTTGCCCTCTTGCACCTCTTGCCCTACCTCTACCCCTTCCTCGGCTCAGTGTTGTGGGAATGTCATCATCTGAATCACCAGAGGCTTTCATCCCTGTATCCATGAGTTCTTCATCACTGGAGGCTGAGTCAAGAACCACATCCTTGGACCTGTGAGCTCGAGCCCTTGTCATTGCCTGTAATGGAATAAGTGCCAGAGGAAAAAGAATCTTAAATTATGAAATGCACTACTGTTGAATCCTAGTTGTGATGAACAACTGAGCCTTAGAAGATCCAAATCCACAGCCTTATGAAAGGCAAGGATATCTGTCAAAAAGCTGAGGCAGTACTTATTTTATTTCATTTGGATGTGCAGCTGTCAGCTGTGGAGCTACTTAGTGTGGTTGTTCACCCAACTGCTGTGAGCAGTAAGTCATCCTATGTCAGCTACGTACACCTGCTCAGGTGAAGAACTCTCCAAGCTCCACTGACACTATCTTCACTGACATCAGTGACAATTTGCTAAAGTGAAAACACAACAGATTAGGAGAAATGAATCTTCTTCTAGATGCTCTTTCCCTCAAAATTTCATACCAGTCCCACACAGCTTATAGAAACAAACCAGCAGTGGTTGGGAATTCTCTATGAAAAGTTATAATATCTAGATACAAATCGCTGGGAGATCCAGGATCTGGTTTGCTGATAAGGTCAATAGTACCAAAATGTTTACCAATAGCAGCAATTTCTTTAAGTATCAGTACAGCCCATTCACATCTCCACTGGTGATAGGAATGCCAACAATTGAAACTGACAGAGCTCTGAAGGCCACCAGCCTGGTTCAAAGCAAGGGCAACTGAACATTCAGGTTCACAAACTTCTAGAAGAGCAGATCTCAAAGGGTGAACTGAGCAGCAGCTTAGGTACATATTACACTAAAGATGATTTCAAGAGTTGTTAATCTTCTCCATGTAGACAGGCACTTTTTGGCAGGGATGATGCTGAATTATTTATACAGTGACTCCACTCATATGCAAAATTCCATCCTTCAGTCTAACTCCAAAACTCTGAGCAGTTACCTCTCGAACTTCTTCATCCTCCTCTTCAGTGTTTTCTCTTCTACTCTCCCTAAATTTTCGCACCTGAATGAATAACAGCAGTAATAAAAAAAACAGTTTTCTTCAGAATAACAACTTGTACAGTAATGGAAACATAGTAAGAAAGAAGTCTTAATCTCTGGACTGAAGTCAAGCTCATGCAAGAGGAGAGCAAAACTGTAAAAATAGCTTAAAATTTTGTTTAGAGTTTTCTCATACTAACCACAGTCTGTGTGATGCTACAAATTAAGAATCTCGCATCCTATTGGCAGCTCTCCTGTAACTGCACACGATGAAATGCATGGCAAATGATGAAATGCAGGAGATATGTTCAAGAGAAGCAAAATAAGTAAACAGTCAATAAGTGACAGTGAAATAGGAACAAATGGAGCAGACAGGATAGAGGGTGAAGCAGAAACATAGAAGACCATGATTATTGAGAAGAGATAAACTGCAATATACGCATAACATAAAACATCTTTAGCACAAAGTTATGAACTCTCTATCTGGAACCTAATCCCCATATTAACTACAGAAAAGGACTACAGACAAGTGTTCCAAGTGCAGCACATAGGCAAGGCTACATAACCAGTTTTGAGCATCAACTTTTTTACTGCCTTTACTGTCACCTCTTCTAAAGATTTGACCATAACAGAGCATTACCTCCTCATCTATCTTTACTTCTTCCGCATCAATGTGACGCTCCTTAAGAAATCTTTGTGTTTTCTCTAGCTGAAACTTCACCAGTTCCTCTATGGCATCTTTTTCTTCTTTGTCCACAAACTCCTGTACCGCTTCTCCCATTCCTCTTTCAGTTAGGAGTGAAAGCTGTACTTTCTTTAAAATAAGGGGAAAACAGTTTCAAAGAAAATGAGTGATATTCCTGCTATCCCACTAAGCACTACGTTTGGTTTCAAAAGAAGTAACACTGAAGCAGCACTGAAGATTTCAATCAGAAAATAACAGAGCAACAAGCAAACATTATTCCTCCCAAGGTACAACTCACCTGCTATTAGCATGTTATGCCTCACCTAATGTAGCATTTTCCAGATTATATTTCATTATTAGTAAGGAAATTGCAATGCTGATCATATCTAAAACAATTTGTCTCAAATGTATTACCGAGGGACATGGTAAGCTATATTTTTTCCTAGTCAACCTCCCCTTTTTAAAATTAACAAAGATCTACTTGTGGAGACATAGAAAATAATTAGAAACAGGCACTGAATTATTACAAATGCTAAGGTAATTAGTTTTATTGTAAAATACTAATATTAAAAAACTGACAGTGACAGAGCTGGCTGAACTATTCTGAAGCATTAAGAGCTATTAAGCAGAAATCTACTCTACTGAACTGAAGTTCTGTAAACACCAATATTTGGTCATCAAGGGAGATAATATTCATCAAAATATTCTACAATGAGATATTACCACTAGCACTAATTAGTAGAAGTAACAGAAGCTACTGGTGGTGTTTCACTGCCATTCTCTTCTTCTTTACCCCAATAGAGTAAGAGATTCTCTGAGAAAGAAACCCCTATATGAGAAGTGTTTAAACAGCAGTTTCTTCTGACTGTAAACTAAAGCATGGATAATTTCTTAATAAAAAGCATATATACACTTCTTAATAACTCTTGATCCTTCCACTTGTCCTTTAGGAACTGTACTGTGAGTCACACCAGAAGCAAAAAACCTTCCCTGAAATAATGATTAACAAGGGAATCAATTTTTATCAATTAAGTTTACAAAACAATAATGCAAGCATCTCAAAAGAGAGACTGACTGTAATGATGCAGAATGTTAATGCTGACTTTCAGCAATTAAGGTTTCCTCTGAAGGAGTGGAAAAAAATACAACAAATAGCAGTGATTTTATTTCCCAGGCCTTAGCTTTCCAGCAACAGTGGAATCAAAATGCCTGTTATCACTTGTTAGATATTTGGGGATTCTGGATCACCCAACTACAGTCCTGTGCCACCTCAGGGGCTGATTTCTGTTCTGTCCACTTAATCAAACAAGATGAAGTGAGCCTGATACAAGAGCCTGAAGCACAGGCCCTATCCCCATCTTCGGGGACAACATACTTCCTCCACTTTTCTTTCTTCCTTTAGCACTGTTGACTTGAAATGTATTATCCCTCTACTGTAAGCCTTCCAGGAACATCAGTTGGTTCTTTCAGGTCTTTTAGAGATGCTGAGCAGCTGAAACAGACCTCAAAAGCTGGGACTGGTTTATACAAGCTATAAGAATATACAAAGAAATTGGGAAGATGGTCTAAGAGGGACAATTTTGCAGAATAAGGAAGGAAAACAGTTTAAAAGCAGAATTATTCTTCACAGAACAGTACAATGTTGGACCCTGCTACTTCTCTCCATGGGATTTGGGGATGGCATGAATTTGAAGCATGGCTTGCTTCTGAATTACTCATCCTGCGTTCCATTCTTTATCATATTCAGATAGCAAAGAACCCTTCCAGAGCTTAATTTAGGTTAGGGGCCTGTGTTAGGCAAGGTGATATAAATGTGGTGATCTTTGCCTCAGGAGTCCTAGTTCTAAAGACCTTCTATAAAGCATGTTCTGAAATAGTTTCTAGATTCAGCATTTGGGTGGCTGACTCACTGTATTTTACTCCTAAGACTTTGCAGCCCCATAGCTGGGGAAAGGCAGTAGATAAGGTTTAATGAAAGGGTGAGACAAAAGCAAACAGTCAGGTGCTTTCTTTGATCCTCTCTGCTCTACTTTAAACATGTGGAACTGCACTATGTCTGAGGACACCAAACACACTGCAGTGTAACAAATGATTCCAACTCAGCTGGTACTTGTAACTGGTACAGCCTCACCACCTCCCCATACTGCATGCATAAATAAAGTAATACATGTAACAAAAGAAAATAATATATACAGAAATTCATAAGAGATACACACATACCTTCTCTGCTGTCTGAAAATACTGCTTTACAAGGTCTTCCACTCTCAGTGTTACCCCCTCAGAAGCAGGTCTGCTAAACAGCTTTCCAAAATTAAGATCATTGTCTAAAACAGAAAAGCATAGTGACACTGTAAGCCACAACTCATGCAGGAGCTGACAGATTTTAATTATCCTAATTATAGTAATAAAAGAGGGAAAAAAAATATATATATAATATAGATCTCTTAGGAATCATGGTCCCTTTTATGTGTAAAGGTTTACTCAAGCTGTACACTACTGGATGCAAACACAGCTAAATATAACAGATGAAATATCTGTACAAGACAACCACATTCCTCATAGATACAAAAGATACTTCTAACTACTAAACTTCTGGAATTAGGAACAGAACACCACATCCTGAAGGCTATCATAACTATCCTTGGTTGACTAGGAGTAAAAGAAAAATGCACAGCACAGTGAGGTTGCCCTGCACTCCAAGGAAGCAAGGTAGGAACAACAGAAGAATGATGGTGACGATCAACTAAGGCTCTCACACACCATACCATGAAATACAAAATGACTACAGAGTGGGGGTAGTGGAGGTGTCCCTGCCTACAGCAGGGGGATTGGAACTAGATGATCTTAAAGATCCTGGCCAATCCAAAGCATTCTTTGATTCTAATGACTATTTCTAGACACTTGCCACATCCAAGCATAAAACGCTGCTGGACTGGCCTTGTTAGATAGGCAGCTATAACCAAAGAAACAAAGAATAACAACTTCTGAACTATTAAAAAGTGTAAACATCATCCTGTACTGAGCCATTAGTGTTACGTATACATGCAAAGGAAATTCTGCCAGCTTCGTCAGCCACCTAACTTACAGCAGAAGGTAGCAAAGTAACGTAAAGAACCATGGTATTCTTATATTTCTTTCCTCAAGCTCAGATCAAAAAGGAAAATTAAAATGCATTGATAAAATACTGAGAGGGAGCTGTTTTACATTCTGAAAATGTTAATGGGATTGTTTAATGAGCAAATCAAAAACAGGAACAAATAAAACAAAGGCAACACTGCATAATTTAAAAAAACAAAACCACTTCCCTAGAAGTTGTTTTTATTCATGAACCATCATGATTCAATCTTTATAAAACTGACAACGGAAATAATAACTGTCTCTGGAATTGGAGTATTCAGAATGCACTGATGTGTAACATTAACAGTTCTTTAGATTAGCACAGTATGTTCTTGTGCAAGCTGTACCTTCATTAGTGCCTATTACAAATCCAGTATTAGGGCAATATCTATTAACCATTTATTACAAATTCCAGGCACACTGAAAAGTGCTACAATAACAGCTGTTATTTGTTTTGCCAAAAAACACTTGAAGAGAAACAACCCTGAAAAGCCAGAAGCACCTCATATACCTTTTTTCCTACAGAGTGCCCAAAGCCAAGCGTCTCCTTCTGAGAAGTTCCAGCAGGAAGATGTTTAATGCTTTTCCTTGTGATTAAAACTCAGCCTGACCTGGGGCTATAGGTAGCACTGCAGGCAACTCAGTAAGATTTGAGGTGGAAGAGAATTATTTATGAACAACTACTTGACAGACACTGCATTCAATATCAGACTTTTTAGACAAATCTGGGAATGAAGTAGAAATTCTTCTGCAGTAAAATTATATACAGTGCTATTATTCCTGTAACTCATTAGGTGGTAGACAGCAAAGTTAGAAAAGACTGAGTAACAAAACAAAGGGAGAAAAAATGAAAGCTAAGGAAAGCCTTCCTTTCCAGTTACCGTTTTTCTCTTTTTGTTCACGATGTCTGAAAAAATGTATGATGTCCTTTGGGTTGGCCACCCTGTCCATGTACTTCTGGCTGAAACGATGGACGATGAATGGCTCAAAGCCACCTGTGTAATCAACCTAAGTGAGGACAAAAAAGTAAAACGTGAAACAATCAGGAAAAGAGAAGTCATACAAACCAGGACAACCTCATTATGTTACCTTTCAAAGGTACCTTTTCAAGCAAAAAAAAAAAAAAGTAGTAAAAAATAAGCCAATCCAAAATTAATGTTTTGCCATACTATGCAGAATAGCTAATACAAGCACAGATTCACAGCTTGTTCCACTTACAAGGGTTAAGGAAAGTTTCCATGTATTAGGATATCCAGGATGATAATATGACTTAAAAAAATCCTCTGTAAATGGCCACTTTTGATCCCCTCATTCAGACCAGCAAAGAAGTACACTGATTAACAATTTTATTCTGTATCATACAATATTAGTTTTTACCAGAGGTTAAGAGAATCACAGCATGAAAGCAGATTGTACTGCCTGTACAGCAAGAAATTGCATGTATTTATACAACAAGCACCATTTTTGCTTTGCAGCTTTTCACAGTGACTTTCCAAAAGCAAACTAATCCAAATTGAACAGCTTACTCGTAATCTAATGAGAGGCTTCTCTGGCTGGCGTGGATTTCCAAGGCGTTCTCTTTCTGCATTATCCAGCATCATTTCAACCTATGGAGCAGAAGCAGGAATTCAATTTCACTTTACTCTCTTATACAGACACCTGAAACCTTCAAATATAACTTGCCTATCTCCAATACAGTGTAGCTCAGCAGTATCTACATCAGCTCATGATCATTTCCAGGGAAAAGAATCACAATCGTAGGGGCTGGAAGGGACCTATGGAGATCAAGTCCAACCATCCAGGTGGGTCTTGAATATCTCCAGAGCAGAATCCACAACCTCCCTGGGCATTCTGTGCCAGTGCTCCATCACCCTCACTGTGAAGAAGTTCCTTTGCATATTGGTGCTGAACTTCCTATGCTTCACTTTAGGCTATTTCCCTTTGTCCTGTCCCTACAGACCTCTGAAAAGAGGTTAGCCATGTCTCTTGGACTCCCACACTAAAGATACTCAGAGAATCCCCTCTGTGTCTTTTTCTTTCAAGGCTGAACAGACCCAGGCCGCTCAGCCTTTCCTCACAGGAGAGATGCTCTTTAACATCTTTGTGACCCTCTGCTGGGCACTCTCCAGGAGATCCCTGCCTGTTTTGTACCAGGAAGCCCAGAACTGGGTACTCCAGCTAAAAAGCAGGAAGCGACTAATAAAGCTCTAAGAACCAAGAGTAAGCAATAAACCTGCCTCAGCTACGTGGATTGTTTCACACTGTACAGCTCAGCTCTCAGGGTTTAGGTCTGTGTATTTATGCTGGTTCCAAAGTATACATCCAACAACAACCCATCCTGAGGTGGGAATTCTTGTAGAAAGACAGATGGACACCTGCGAAGCAGTTACAGCCTGCTTTAATAGGTAACCCTAGTTTAGAGGCCAAAGCTGCAGTGAGTGTCATAGAACTAGCCTTCAGTTGAAACACTACCTGTCAGCTTCAAATAATAGGGGACAAGAAATAGCATTCCTTACCTTTCACTCTTAAAACTAGTCACAGACCACATTCCACCCATATGCTGACTTCCATATGCAAATAGACTAGAAGTTACCTTTTCCATGCAGAATGCTTGTATTGCCTGAGTTACTTTAGGATTGTCAGGATTAAACAGCTCTGGGTGATCAGCCAGGACAACATCTTCCATATAGAAAGTTCGTACAGTCTCTAAAGCAATCCTCTGCATTTTCATTTTTTTTCCTTTAACACGCAGCAAACCAACATGTCTAGGAGAAGAAAGGCAACTTACTTGAAGATGAACTTAAGAATACAGTGCAGAAATTTGTTCCAGACCTCATGGTTCTTTTTTTTGGGGGGGGGAAAGCAGTGAGGAGGTTTTGATGTAAAAGTTTTAAAGCCACAGTAAAAAAAAATTAAAGCTATGGCAAGTTCTTGGATATGCACTTCAGTGTTGGCACTGCAAAACTTCCAACATAACCACATTCAGATTATGCCTGTTCTGCACACAGTTCATTGCTCTGCAATTTATCTTATCCTTAACTTATCCTCTTGGAGAAGTTCTGTTTGTTTTGAATGTCAGGTTTAGTTCTAAGTAAAACAAACTTAACCCAGGCACTGATTCCATCTGCTTCATTTCTCATGTCACACTGTGACACTAATCCATGTTAAAACAGAATTCCTTTCATACTAAAAAGGAGTGTTTTTTGTGGCTATGTAGATGTCATTTGTCAACACAATACACATTAAGACAAGAGATACATAACAATAAAAAAAAAATTAACAAATCACATACTTCTTTACAGCTTCTCCTGGAGACAGAGATGTCACCACTGAACTTCCTGGCTGAGTAACATAGAAATGCTGCTGTTCATTTTGGGCTGGAGTTATTTTACACTCGTGTTCATGACCCCAAACAACAAGATTAATAAAGTCATCTAAAAACTGCTCAGGAATGTAGTTTGTGGCTCCATGTTTGCTCCTATTCAAGAAAACAGAAAAATAATTAGTGTACAGTAATGGGTAGGCACAGGTGGGGAGTGAAGGAGGAGAAAACCACCAATGTGGTGGTTTAAAAATGTGGTTAAAATGATGGAGAATCTCTAGTAAAAATGCCTGATGTGTATTTTACATCAGGCATTCTTCATATTTTTTCTTTTATCCAATTGTTTGAAGTATTTGGGTAAGACAACTTATACAGATTTGAGTCAAAGATAGTTTACTTACACAGGGAAATTTTCAGTAGGGTTTTTCTGCTGTGAATGAAGCTCACTGTCCCTTTCCAGAAGATGGAAGAGACTGAGAGAGCTCCTTCAGCCTACTGGGCAGAGCCAACAGCCAGGGGTCCCAGCTGTGTTTGCTGACTTCTGCCTCACCATTATCTCCCACATGACGGCCACACTGTGATGCATGAGAAGTTAAAGAATCTGGAAAAGAACTCTGCCTGTTCCTACTGATTACTGCTGGAAGAAATGGGTAGGCAGAAAGAACCCAAGCTGCTATCCTCTAATTAAGAGAAACTGTAAAGAATAGCAATGCAAGTAAAGATAAAATACTAATGGCATTATGGGTCAAAGTGTAGGAAATGGGATATGAGGTTTACTGGTCTCCCACATCTAACAAGCAGACTTAAGACTTCAATGAAATCCTCCCTGTCTCTCAGGTACGAAGAGCTTGGGAATCAACTTCCCAGCAACTCCAACTCATTTATTTCAACTCTTTTCCATTATGGTTCTCTTATAAGAACAGCTGTAAAACAGTGCTTCTATTTGGGAAAATCTTGAGGCCATCCACTCACACAAAGCACCAGCCAGCATAGCTGGCTTTCTTTCAAAGCAGTTTCATGAGAACAACACAGGAAAGTTTAAGTCACCATAATTCATTCAGCACTGCTACCTATTCTGATGAATCACAAACAAGTTAAACCAACTGTCTTCATCCTCCTTTGGCCTCAGCATGGTTACTTGTTTATTGACAAACATACGATACAATCTCTCATCTGGAATGGCCCCTGCAGGGGACAAAACAAAACAACAAAACATTTTTGTGTGGTCTATCTATATTTTATAGTGTTTTAATTAGCAAGTCTATTAAAAAGAGTAAAAGAACCCAGTGGTAAGATTGTCATTTTTGTGACTGAAAAGTCTATGGTGGGATTATGAATTCTAAGTATAACATATTAGAAGCCTATGTAGTGATGCAAGGCATTTTTACAAGAAATCTACCTTTAAATAACTGCTGAAAGCAGTTTCATTAACTACTAGCTTAAAAACTCTGTGTCAGTTTTCTGTGCCAAACGCCATACCAGGGATGGAATTAAAAATAGGAGATGTTTTATTTCTTGCCAATGGAATAAGCACATTCTGTTGTAAGAAACACTCCAAAACCAGAGATATGACTGAGTAGAGATAGAGTTCTTAAGCATATTTTGAAAATCTGTAGAAAACAAGAGAGAAACCATGAATTTTACGAAGTTTGTGCTTTCCCACACAGCAGGAAGAAAGTAAATATCTGCAATCCTTCTGAACTGGCTGTTGTTGTTTGTTTCCTTAGGCAAGGAAAAACAACAACAACAACAAAAAAAACAAAACTGGCAAAATAAACTCAACCAACTAAACAAAACCAAAACCAACCACAATGATGCTTCGTTTTTATGATGGACTTTAAAGAATTCCACATGGAATGTATTTCTCTTCTGCATGAAAAAGTTCTCTATGAATCAGACAAAGTCAAGAGGGTGTAAAACAGAGATGGCTTCGAAGAAACATCTCTCAAACATTTTTGCACAGCAATATTTCCACTTCATAATGCTGTTGCATTTCCCAATAGTGATTTTTTTGGTTATTCAACTGCTTTTTGTGAAGTTTGACACTGTGGTATTAGAACACTCATGATTAACTTTTAGAACACCAAGTAAACTCTAAAATATCACATTTAATAGATGGAATTATGGCCAGCTAGAGCTTTAAAGAGAACTATAAAAGCTGCTTGGAAATCAGAGTTGAAGCATTCATGGCTGGATATAAAATAAAGGGGCAGAGTGAAGAACTTCTGTAAACAAAAAGTGGCAACAACACTGCACTGAATGAATACAACTCCATTTACTTATACAACAACAGACCGAAAGGTGTGACTGTTTCAACTTAATTTAGACATATTGAGCTTTGGTAATATGTGAACAGTTGAGCCACAGCATAGCAGAAAAATTCTTACCTAAGCCATACAGAGCAATTTTTGTTCTACCCTTACGTAATAAAATGGGGCTGATATCTATTTTCTCCACAGAAACTGAACGCCCAAAATGATTCAGTAATCCTGCACAGCTTAAAATATCCAGTGCACACAGTGCATCCACCTGTAGAAAACACAGAGAATCAAATAAATGCTTTCAACAGGAAAAGTAGCCTTTGAAGTCTAAGGGAAATAGTTTAAGAAGGGAAAGAGGATACGTTTCCTTAAATATATTCTGCAGTTGGAAGCCTTGCTAGATAGCTATATTAGCATTGTTTGGTATTCACAGGAACAGAAGCAAAATCCTTCTTACAAATGTTAACTTTAACAATGGGAAACTAAACATCATTCAGAAAAAGAAGGGAGAAGCCCAGCCAGCATCTAAAGAACTACAAGAAACTGCTAAAACTAAACACTTCATAGTGGGACTGAGATTACTGTTATGACACCCATCACCATGGTACACTGCTGTTTGTCATAAAATACAGAACTCTTACTTTAGTGCGTGCTTTCCAAATGTTCTTTTTTTTTTTCCTGTTTGGTTTTAGATGTTGGATTTTAAACAAGCATTTCAACATTATTAGTTCACCTTCCTTGAAATTAAACACTCAAAATTGAAGATGCCTATCAGTTGTACAAAGATTTTAAGCACAAGTCAAACTATTAACATTTCCTTTCCTTAAGAAAAAGGTTTTCAGTTTCTAATGATGAATTTGTTTTAGAAACTTTCTAAAGGGCTGCCACTTCTTGGCGTGGGAAGTGATTCTGTTCCCAGTTATCAAAGCCTAAGTATATTAAGAGATATAATAGAGTCCATATGGATCCCTTATTTCAATTCTCTTTTTTAATGACACCCATAGGCTGCTGCCACTAACAGAGAGAATTCTAAATACACAGAATATTTATATGAAGAGGGAAAGAACTGACTCAAACAAGCCTGTTTCTTGAGAACTGGATTTTTATACAAGTTCATCTTACAATATTATTTTTGTAACACAACACCATAATTACAATAATAATTACCCCTGTGGGATCATCATGATTGCCATGAATACTAAAAATTGGCATGGAAATGTTGAGATTTTCATCCTGGTAGTTCACCCATGGAAACCTGAACAAATAGAGGAAAAAAAGTTATAATATAACTATAAACTTACGAACAAAAAAATCCCAATATTTTCTTCAAATTGTCTTCAGAAATATGTGACAGCAGCACAAATGATACCAAGTGACTGTGAATAAACTTAAACTCCATATCAGAAGAAGATTCTTATTCACAGTAAGTTCCTAATAGGAGTATGGTAGCAAAAATACTTTTATTATTATTAATAATTTTAAAGAGCTAATATATGAAAGCAGAAGTCTGGGCTGTGCAACCTTTACACACAAGAGACCATTTATTTTAGCACAGTAATTCACTTAAGTTGGTTTACTTGTAAGACACAACCTTATTACTTAAATCTATCAACTGTTACAACATCTTCAGAGGTTTCTCAAATGGTGTACAGTCCTTTATAGACTTAATAGAAGGTGATAGATGAGGTGATACTATAAACTGCCCCGTACAAACAGGCCTAACACTTCTATAATTCTATGATATACAGCATTTAAGAATAAATAAATAAATAAAAATCACAACACATTCATTCAATATGAAAAACAAACACATGACAGCATAACTTGTAAGAAACAGACTTACTTGCTGAACTGAAAATTAACTGCCTGATCACTCAGAACTTCAAAGTGAACAGGACGATCACCCATGCAGTATTTTCTCAGTGACTCTAAACAAGTATGTATTGTTTTTCTGGAAGGTTTGTTTTCATGAAAGAGGTCCCCACCTAATAAAACAAAGTCCACCTGTATATAAGAAAGAGCTCCATTATTTCAATACAACAATTTTTATTACCCTAAAGGCCTGTAAGCAAACTCACTAAATTACTTCTAAGTACTCCCACATATTTCATACTGGGACCCCTGGGTAAAACAAGTCTGTAGTTGCAGATATCCATGAACCAATTCATTACAGAATAAGTAAATTATTTTGAAATTTTTCAAATTTCATATATTTTTAAAGCAACTGAAGACTCCACATCTGGACGCAGTGCTGCAGGTGAGGCCTCAGCAGCGCAGAGCAGAAGGTAGGATCACCTCCCTCATCCTGCTGGCCACATTGCTCTGGATGCAGCCCAGTGTACAGTTAGCTCTCTGGGCTATGAGGGCATATTGCTGGCTTATGCTCAGCTGCCATCCACCAGTACCCCCATGTTCCCAGGTTCCGGTAAGGCTGTGCTCTATCTTTTCACCTCCCCAGTACCTCTTCTCTCACAGTGGTTTTCCATTCTTGCAGCATTAAAACCTCTCTAAATGTCCCTGGAAGTGGTGCAGGCACACTGGAAATGCCAATCACACATCCAAGATCATAATTTAAGAAGAATGCTCTCATAAAGATATTAGCATTTCTTTTACTAAGGAAAAAACGTAGCTGACAGCAATAAATAAATGCTTAGTTTAATATTACAAAAGATTACAAGGCTAAGCTTCATAGCTTCTAGCAGGTCGGAATGGATTTTCTAGTCTCCTTTACTCTCCAAGGAGTAATACTTACTTCATTTTTTTGAGCATGCTCCAAAATTTCATTAAAAGTTACAAACGTGTCATTTCCACGCACTGGGTCCTTCTCCAAATAGCCAAGATGAATATCGGTAGCAATCAGTATCTTAAAGGTATCTTCGTCATCCCTAAATAAACCAGGAAAATTTCAAAACACACCTCATTAAAGTAACTTGCTTGGTATACAGTCATTAAATACACAGTAGGTCTACCATAAAACTCTTATCACTGTACTTTTCCTGTAACGCTCTCAAAATGTTTCACTGTTTTACTTGCACGTGGCACTTGATCTTGGTGAGGCCCTGGAACAGACCTCCCAGGGCACAGGGCACAACCTCAAGCTGCCACAGTTCAAGGAGCATTTGGACAATGCTCTCAGACGTCGGGTCTGATTTTTGGGTGTTCTTGTGTGGAGCCAGGAGTCGGACTCAGTGATCCTTATGGGTCCCTTCCAAGTTAGGATATTCTACTACTCTATGACCAAACAAACCAGTTTCAGAATTAGGTTACCCTAATCAGTTCAGTTCAGAAACCAGCTGCAAACATTTGAAAATGTAATGTATGTAGTTTAAAAGTTAAGAGCGCTCCGCATGTTTTCAACCTTTGAAAAACTCTGCAAACAAACGCTGCATGCTTGTTCACTTTGGGAACCCACAAACACACAGAGGAAAGGACGTGCATGAGAACAAACACAGTTCTGAGCTCTTAGCTCATTCCAAATGTTTGCTGTCTGCTATGGCAGCACCGCACGGTGCTACAGCCGACAGAGCTTACTGCAAGCCGACGGCACTCATCTTCCTGCTAGGACTCCTCAAAAAAAGGCTCCCAGCACAGCGAGAGAAGGCAGAGAATCGGCTCCTGGCGTCACGGATACATCAGTGCCTAAGAGAGAAGAACACAAACGAATCAGAACGAAGGGCACGGCGAGCTGGGCCGCCAGCCGCTCAGCCTCTTATTAAGGACAACTTAAAACACTCTCGAGCGCAGACGAAGAAAGATCGGAACCTGCTGCAGCCACTTCCGACCGAGCGCAGCCCACCCCCTCACACCGCGAAAGCAGCGCTGCCCCCGAAGCCGACCCCGCCCGGCCGACGGAACGCACCCACAACTGCCGGCCCACAGCCCGACCCTCACAGCCCACACACCGCAGTCGCCCCACGCCGTTTCTATAGCACCCGGCCGAGCGCCGCGCCGTTCTCGCGAGATCCGCCCCCTCGCAGCGCGCTCTCGTTCGCCCTCTCTCCCGCCGAGTTGCGCGATTGGTCAGTCGGGGGCTCGCTCCCGCCGTGGAGCTTACGTCACTTCCGCCGGGAGCCACGGGCCGGAAGGGCTCCTCGTGCGGGTGGGTGGGCGCGTCCCGGCGGTAGCACCGCCCCGCTGGAAAAGCCCCGCCTCTGGAGCGGCGTTCGCGGGGATCGGTGCGTCAGTTTGCTTCGTTGTGGGGCGGGGGCAAAGCTAAGCGGGGTTGGACGGGGGCGAGAGCGGATGGGAGCGAGAGTGGATGAGAGGCCCGTAAGGCTTGTTGTAGGACAGGGCTGGGAAAGTGGGGGCTACCGACAGCACTTTCGGGTGTTGCCCGTGCTGGCAGCGGGGCTGCCGCGGAGTGGAGGGGAGCGAGGCCTGTGCTTCCCTGGGCCTGTTCCCACTGGTATTTAGTGTGTGAGTAACACTTAATACAAATACTGCCGTCTCCCTGCGCCTCACAGATGCCAGCCGAAAATGAGCAGAGGCAGACGTGCTGCTGAGAAGGACGCGGATGAGAGGGATGATGACAGCGATGAGTTTGCAGAGTTTACAGAGAGCTTTAACCAACTCGAGCTGCTGGAAACACACCGGCATTTGATTCCTATAGGAACTCAGAGCGGTTGGTCGGGGCAGTCTGACGATGAAGACGATGAACAAGAAAGAAGTGAGGAATGGTATGAGATGCAAGAAAAAAAAATGGAGAAAAATCCAGAGAAATTGCTACTGTGGGCAGCTGAAAACAATCGGGTAAGGCATCTGTGTTCTGTGTATCACTAATAAAAATGTTGTATTGAATAGATGTCTGCAGTTCCATCCACAACCAGAAACTTCCCTATGCTACTCCGAGCTACTCCTCCCGGCTGTTTTGACCGAGGTTTCACAAGCTGCTCTGGGAAGCATCTGCCTTTGTATTCCACACACTAAAATATTTCTTGGCCAATTAGATTTCAGAAGAAAAGCTTTTACTGTAGATCAGAGTTGAAATATGAGAGCTTTTCTTAAACTTAAACTTGGATAAACTCAAAAGTGTGCCAGACTCTTCGTGGTATGTGAGCATTTTAACTGGAGTGCAGAGGGTGTATCTAAAGCTTTATTTTCTTCACATCTGCATATGTTGAGAAAGGAAGGGACCCATAAGGATCAAGTCCAATCCTACGTTTTTTTAATTTCTTCTTCCCCCTTCCCTCCCCCCCCCCAGTCTTGTTAATACAAAAAAGCTTTTTGTTCTTGGAAAATGGAGTGAGAAGATGAAGATTCTTGTTAGGCAGCTTGTTACATCCTTGTGTCTATAACAAAGGCTGCCACTGAAAATAAACGTACACAAAAGGCACTTAGAGTTGTGTGGAGGCACATGTTTCTTCAGAGGCAAAAGTAGTCCTTGAGGTGCTGCAGCTAAATGCCCCACGCTGAGTGAGGTGAATCACAGTTGTGTTTTTTGTGCCAGACTGTTGTGTCTCTATTTCAAGCAATAACTGGTATCATCTTAAAATTCTCTATCAAGCATAGTTTTTTGTGAGATGGACAGAAACTGCTTTTTCTTGGGGGGGAAAAAAAGAGCACTTTTAGAACAATAGAAATGGTGTGTCTTTTTTACAAAGGTTCGTATTAAATTCCTCATTTCCCTTCAATAGCTGACTACAGTGAGGAGACTCCTTTCCGAAAAGCTGGCTCCAGTTAACGCTCGTGATGAAGATCAATACACTCCTCTCCATCGAGCTTCCTACAGTGGGCACTTGGACATGGCCAGGGAGTTGGTTGCCCAGGGGGCAGATATTCATGCACAAACAGTGGATGGGTGGACGCCCCTGCACAGTGCATGCAAGTGGAACAATACAGAAGTGGCCGCGTTCTTACTTCAGCAGGGTGCAGACATCAACGCTCAGACAAATGGGTTGTTGACACCTTTACATATTGCTGCAGGGAACAAAAACAGTAGGGAAACCCTTGAACTTCTGCTGATGAATCGCTACATAAAAGCTGACCTGAAAAATAACTTGGATGAAACTGCCCTTGACATTGCTAGGAGGACCGATATATACCACTACCTTTTTGAAATAGTGGAAGACTGCATAAATGCTGTGTCCCCTTAAAAGCTGTGAATGTGAGTTTTACTGCCTCTTATTTGTCATACAGCATCTGTGTGCTTGGTCTGTCCCTTTGCGTCAAGATTGTCATTTAAGATACTGAAGTCAGAATCTCAGTCAAAATCTCACCTTTTGCAATTCAACTCAGTGGTTTCCCTCATACTTTGAAGTGCCATTACTGTTATCAGGGTATTCAGAAAGCTTTAGTGAATTCCATAATTTCAGTGACTCTGTGCTTAATAAGTACAAATTTGGAGGGATGTTTAGTCCTAAACATTAATGTCAAAACAGGAGGGAAAAACTGGACTATGTATTTTATGGGAAATTCAGGTTTGGTTATGCAGAGTTTATTACAGCTCACTGGAAGATTATTTTTTGAGGAACTGTTTTTAAAGTGCACGGAAGCTCTGAATGAATATAACTTACTTGGGTGATTTACAAAATGCTTAGTGATCTGGTGTAAGGCCTATTATAAAATAAAACAACCCTAAATATTTTATTGTCATATCTTTAATTGAAAGCTCAGTAGACAATGAAATTGCCTGTTCATAAATCAAATGAACTATTCTTAGGAACTTCAACTGGGTGAGGATAAACAACCAAAATGCTGTAGTACCTGATGGTTAGTTCTTGGTAGCCAAATCTGAGCTGGACTTCCAGGTCTGACAGAGGTCTTACTGCCATGATTTAACCAAGCTGAATGTGGTTTGTTTAAGATCATTAGCATGCACTTTACTGCAGAGAAAAACTGCAGTTATGCAAGTCAGAAATGCAGTGGTTTACAATAAAGGCTTCATCTCTGGTTGAATATATTATATGTGTGTGTATATATATATACATGTACATATGTGTATTATGTATTATATATGTTGATATTAGGAAAAAAAATGGATATTAGGAACAATTTCTTCTTAGAAAGAGTGAACAGACAGAGTATTGGCACAGGCTGCCAGGGGAGCTGGGGGAGTCACTGTCCCTGGAGGTGTTGAAGAAATGTGGACATGTGGTGTGGTGGGGCATGGTGGGAGTGGGCTGACGGTTGGACTCAATGATCTTAGAGGTCTTTTCCAACCTCAATGATTCTGTGTTAGTCTGCATTTGGTCCTCTACGGGAACATCTTTGAGGGCATCTCCGTCACCCTGGCTCTCTTGGAGCCAGTCAGCCTCCTAACATGGCTGTGATCAGTTTGGGGCACCACAGTACGAGGAGGACATAAAAGTGTTAGAGAGTTTTCAAAGGAGGTGATGGTGGTGGTTCACGAAGATGGTGAAGGGTCTGTAGAGGAAGACCTACGAGGGGTGGTTGGTGGTGCGCTCAGCTCAGAGCAGAGCAGCTGAGGGAAGCCCTGATGGCGGCTGCAGCTCCTCACAGGGAGCGGAGGGCAGCGCTGAGCTCTGTTGCGACCAACAACAGAACGCAACAGGACGGCACGAAGCTGCATCATAGGAGGGTCGCGTTGGATGTCGAAAAGGTTCTTCAGCAGACGGTGGTCCTGCACAGGAGCAGCCTCTCCAGCGCACTGGTCGCGGCACGGAGCTCGCCAGAGTTGAAGAAGCATCTGGGCGACGCTCTCAGAGTACGCTCTGCTTTTTGGGTGGCTCCGCGTTCAGGCTGCAAGATCCCTGCGGGTCCCTTCTAACCCGGGATGTTCGGTCGTTGTCCGGCTGCTCCTGCCTGCGGCACGGCCACGAGATGGCGGTGTGCAGCCGCCGCCCCGAGCAGAACGCGCCCGCTCCCTCGGCAACCGCCCCGCGCGCCTCCTACCCGCCGGGCGCGGCGGCCATGAGAGCGGCCGGCAGCCGGCAGCCGGCGGGGGCGGCCGAGGAGTCGGACGGGGACGGCGGCAGCGAGGCGGCGGGAGGCGGGCAGCCCCGTGAGCGCCCCGTCCCCTCCTCTCGCCCCGCCGCGCCCGCTCCTCCCGGCTCTCCCGTCCCCTGGGCGCTGGGCGGCTCCTGAGGGCTCCGGAAAGCCCTGGAGGGAGGGGGTGGTGGGGAGGGGAGCTGTCACATCCCTCCCCGGGCAGCCTGGCGTAGGGTTGCCCTCTTTCGGGGGGCGGTGCCCGCTGCCGTGGGGTACGAGACCTGCTCCGACGGCCCTCAGCTCCTCCTTGGGTTGTTCGCCACGGAGGGGCTGCGTGGCCGCAGCTCCCCAGAGCACAGGGTTGCCTTGGCTGAGGCATCCCGTGGTGCAGAGCTCTGTAGCTGAACATTATCGCGTCTGTAAATCTGTCTGAAAGTGCATTATAGCAAGAAGAACAGGATAAAATGAAATTACATGCTTTAAAACACACCAGCATCAGGGAAGTTAAAATGACCGGTTCTTGTATGATGTGTTTTGCTAACAGGGAAGAACTTTCTGTACATTGAGCCATGTAAGAGAGTTAAAGAGATCCTCGAAGAAGAGCTCTGTTTTTGGAAAGAAGAATGCCACGTTAGGCATCCAGCTGCAGGTAATCCTCCCTACGAGCAAATGGAAAGTGTTTGTCAGGGCAAATGAAACAAAATGTTTTGAGGAACTGTAGCAAAATGACTTATTTAAAAACCAAACTAAACAAAAAGTCAGACTAGAACACTTATGTACTAGTCTAGTGAAAATTCAGAAACAGAAGAATTATACACCATCTAGTTTTTTAGCATGAAATTATGAGACTATAGAGAACACATAATTCCATGTGCTCTATCAGCTCAATAAAACAGAAAAATACGAAGTGGTAGAGAGGTTTTGGTACTTCTTTCTTTGAAAAGAAGTGAGATTTTATTACTTCTTTCCTTTGAAGGAGGTGCTGTAGTTACTAGAATTCATTGTCTACCTTCTGCTGCTCAGAATTGAAGTTGGTGTTGAAAAGAAGAAATTGAGGTAAAAATGAATAAAAGGAAATAGAGGAAAACAAAGCAACTAGAAAATCAGTCTGTTTAGGCAGCTTGAAGGTTATAGACAGATCTGAATAAGTAGAAAATGAGGAAATGAAAGTCTGAGAAGGAACAAGGTGTTTGCACTAGATAAGAAACAATTAAAAAGGTGTTTCAGTATTTGTATCATTAGCAGTCTCTACAGAGAATGATCTACTTCATTTAACTTACATCTCTGCTAACACCTAAAGCTGACATTAGCAGTAGGGTGTTGAGCTGTTTGTCAGCTGGTAGTCCTAAAGCCACAATACTTTTCCCCCATAATATGTGGTTCTTGTTCTGTAGCCCTGCATTCTATCCCACCATGTAAAGCTATTCCTTGGTTATGTTAAGCTACATTTTGTTGAAATAGGTCCACTATAATCTTTCTTAATATTTACATCTTCCACAAATGTATCAAAGCCTTAAAGTTTCCCTTTATTTCCAAATCTAGACAAGTTTGGAAAAGGTCTTTGTGTTCTCCTATTTAGGATTAGAACTCAAAAGTAAGTCTACTCAAAATGAATATCAAACAACTGGATTTGCAGGCAAAAATGTACAAAAGTTGGGCGATGTAGTCAGCATCCTGTCAGATTTAAATTATTTGAACCTGCAACTACACAACTGTGATTAGGCTCCTTAAGCAATTACAGCACACACTGGAAAATGAACTACTTATGTAAACTCTGTTTATATTAAATGGAGGAAAAAAAGGCACTTTGAAAGCACAGTTCTGACTGTCTTTGCATCAGTCTTTCTCTGTATGTGCTCTCTTCCCATTGATGGTAAAGGGGATCTGGGCAAGTGGCTGAGTTGCAGATGTTACCATTAGTCTGCTTAGTCCACTCTTATGTCTAATGTTAGTAAGAGCTTAACACACCAACACTGCACTACATTCATCTGCCACTGGATCAGAATTGTCTGGAAGATTACAATTAGATCGTATGAATGGACATTACAAAATTGCTCTCTGAAGATGTCAGTCACTCTTTTCCATTAACTGTTGAGGATGCTTATAGTGCTGTCCCTACCAATGTTTAATTACAGTGTCTACAGTGTCATTACAATGTCTAATAACCAAAGGGATCATCTTTTAAATGTTCACCAGTTTTAGAACAAGTTTAAATAATCAGTTGTAACGGTATTATTTTGACTAATTATTAACAGAGGCTCTTAAAGGAATTGGGAGTGTGAAAAAGAATTTCTCCATCAGAGGCCTGCAGCCAGCATCGCAGAACAGAAATGGCTTACTTTTACAACCTCAGTTCTACTCAAGGCATGTAGGAATGAAAAGTAAGAGTCAACAATAAAAATGTTTGCCTATGACAACTCACTTTAAAGTTGTCAGTTAATATTTCTTTTTGTAGCTGATTGACTTCTCACTGGACTGCATATCTCACATCTTATTATCTCATTTCTATCCTTTCTCATCTGTGAGAAAAGTAGAGATTTAAAACAAGACAGGCTATTCAAATTTATTTTGGTGCTGAAATGTATGGGATTTAATGGTTTTCTTCTGGGGCCGTAGATGCTCTTTGTTCCTAAGGGCTGCTTCTAGGAGCAGTGATGCTTCTTACTAGCTTTACTGCTTGTTTTGAAGCAGAATAGGCAGGTAGCATGAGAGGAAGGACAGAAGAAGAGATACAAACAAGAAAAAACTGGAAGCAATAGGACTTCAGTTCCTATAGTCTTCAAACCGTTTCCATTTACACTTTTTTTTTTCCGTTTAAGGAGCAGGGGAAAAAAATCTGATTATATATAATTGAGAGGTGGAATGTCTGTGAAGTTAGATGAAAAAGGAATGAGATTTCCAAGAAAAGATGAACTTACTGTGTTCAGCACTGGAAGGAGAGGCACCAGGCAAAGGACAAAGGAGAAGCATAGACAAGGGGAGTGAAAGAGAAGACAGAAAACAGAAAGTTAGGAATTCCTAAAGGGAATTGGAGAGGAAAACACAGTTCAGCAATGCAGGGATAGAAATTAAAGAAAAGAAGAAAAACGATGTAGGAGAAATAAGTAGAAGAGAATAAAGGGGAAGAAAGAAATTAGACCCATGTTGCTGAATTTACTGAAGTTAATGCACTTATTTTTGCTTCTCCCTTTTACTGCCTTTCCCTAAATGTGGCTAGCTCTTGGGGGGCTCACATCTGTCCTTACAAGGGTCTTGATTTTTTTGAAAACCTGAATCTGTTTGGATGCGTCAAATGGAACTTCAAAATGGCTGGTTGTCTGTGGAAATTTAGGTCTGTATTTTCAGGATTTTAAGCAAATTTTGGTTGGGTAGGGAGATTTTCTCATTATAGCTGTTTTATTCATATGTTCCTGCTGCTTTTTTATCTGATGTTGTAGTTAGTACTCAAATCTGATCCATATTTCAGGCAGTGATGAAGATGTTACAATAAAAAAAAATCACAAAATGTTTCTGAATGTGCTACTATGAAATTTGACATTTTTATGGTTTTCTCTGTTGCAGAGTGATTCTAAGTTCCACCAGAAGATCATAACGCAGTTGAAGAGATGCCTTAACTTTTCTTAACATGCATTATTCTCAGCAATTCCTGGACCAAGAGTTTGTGATTCAGTAATCAAGCTCGACTTAATAAAAGGTTAACATAAATAAACCTGTGATGTCACTGTTTACATGAGAGCTATCATAGAGGCTGCCTGGAACCTAAAATTACCTGTCACTGAACTCCCACTTGCAGAAATTATTAAGGTTAGGTGAGGTAATACTTGTAACCATTAAGGTAAGGTGAGGTAATACCAAATGAGCATTAGTTTGTATTTATTGTATTGTCACACTACTTAGGAAGCGGTCACGGATCCTTCAAGGTACTGTACAGAAACAGAAGAAGCTTTGTGGCTGACTGGGAGAGGACTGGCAGAAAGTCAGTGTCACTCCTGTCTTCAAGCAGGACTGGATGGAGGATTTAGGGAACTGCTGGCTGGTTGGCTTTCTCAGAGTTCCTGGGAAGATGATGAAGCAACTAATACTGGAAGCCTTTTCCAAACATATGAAGGACAAGAGGGTGGCTGGGAGTATCCACCAAGGATTTATGAAGGGGAAACTGTGTTTTACAAACTCAAAAGCCTTCTGCAATGACATGGTTTGTTTGGTGGATGAGGGGAGAGCAGTTGATATTGTTTACTTCATCAAAAGCCTTGCTAGAGCCTCTGTCTGCCCCAACAGCCTCACTGACAACTGATGAAGTGCAGGTTATATAAATGTACAGTGAGGTGGATAGAAAACTGGCTGAAGTGCCAAGCTCACAATGTTGTGATGAGTATCATAAAGTCCAGCTGGAGGAGTCACTGGCTGAGAAAACCAAGAGTTGATTCTTTAACATCTTCTGTAGTGACCTGGACAACGGAACAGAGCAGAACTCAGCAAGTTTGCAGAGAATACAAAATGAGAAGGAGCATTTGATACACCAGGTAGGTGCCATTCAAAGGGAACTCTACAGGTTTCAGAATTGGTCAGAGAAGAAATTCATGAAGTTCAGACCAGGAAAATCCAGTCCTGCTCCTAGGGAAAAATAATCCTTTGCACCATGACAGGCTGGAGAACCACAGGCTGGAAAGTAGCTTGGCACAGCTGGGGCTCCTGCTGGACAAGAAGTTGAGCATCAGTCAGCAATGGCTGGCAATCTGTTGGGCTGCCTTAGAAAGATCTTTGTCATTAGGTTGAGAGAAGTGATCTTTTCCTCTACTCAGCGCTGGTGAGATACATCTGGAGTGCTGGATCCACTTCAAGAGATGTACTCAAGCAAGTCCAGCCAGTAGCCATGAAGATAATTCTGGGATGTTACTGAAGAGATGCTGAGAAAGCTAGGAGTGCTTAGCACTGAGATGAGAACGCTCCGGAGAAATATATGCTGAAGTGGGGACAAGCAGAGTCATGGCTTCTCACGCTCAAAAGTAGATTTCTGTGATGAGGAGGGCAAGAAGCTCATGGCACCAGGAGGAGGGGTCCTTACCTGTTGCAGCTTGGCAGCTACGGAATAGCTTCAGTGGTGCAGAAACAGATGAGGGACCTGAAGTTCTCTCTGGCAAAGCAACTGATGGCTGAGCCTGAACCATGCAGGGGGCATAATACTAGTTGGAGGCTCCCTGCTATAAACAATGAAGGCCCCTGTTTTCTGCCCCAACTTGACACTGAGGAAATTGATTGTGGGTTTGCAGATGACAGGAGGCTGGGGGGAAGTGTTGATCTGCCTGAGAGTAAGGAGGCCCTACAGAGGGATCTGAATAAGCTGGATTGCTGAGCTGAGACCAGAATTCTTTCCAGGCTTCTGTCCTGCAGTAACATAAACAAATATTACTGTCTTTATAAAGGAGGGAACTGTTTTGTACAATGAAGAAACTGAACTGATGGATAACTTAAAGCCAGAACTTAAACCCAGTGTCATCTCAAACTGATAATTCCTGTTTTCCTTACGGTGTGGTTTTAAGAGGTGGAATGGGATTTGTTTATGAGAATCCAAGATCCTATTTAAGCCATACTGATTATTGTTACGAAGATATAGTCTCAGTGCCAACTCTGAGCAACTAAACTTTCTGTTCCTTTGTGTTTTTGTTTCCTTTTTTACAATTATATGTGGATGAAATAGGATATTTGGTTTTTTGATTGTCTGGAAGTTTTTTCTACTACTAAAAAAAAAAAAAAAAGGTTTATTTTTGCACCTGTGAGAAGGAAAACAAATCTAACTTAGCTGGCTTGAAAACAACTCTTTTTTGGCATTTCTATTTGACTTCTAAATGAAAAAAAAAAAAAAATTGGCACTGAAAATTGTACCTGAGGCACAAGAAGATTTACAGCTTTTGAAAACATTCTCACTTGTTAGATGCAAATTTGATCATGAACCACACAATCATGTTTGAAAAATGCTGGTTTGACAGATAGAGGCTTTGATTAACCTGGCTGCATCTCACTTCTGCTCCTTGCTGCATTTTCATTCCAACCTCCTCCCGTGACTTTCTCATTCTCAGTTATTATTTTCTTCATGATCTTCTTTTATAACTTGCCAAATGGAAAGATTTTCTGGGTTCATCCTGAAGTAGCTCCATTTTGCTGCAGCAAAGGTAGATCTGTGGAACTTAATGGTTCCTTTGCTTCTTTTTGTGCAACCTTGTGCAATGAAGAAATGTTTCTTAGATCTTCTACTGAATATTTCATTATTTTAATTGTGAGGCTCAGGTGATTCTTATTTAGTCCAACATATTCACGTTCAAGATCTTTTTATACATCTCATGTTTCATTTGAATCGATCTAAGGAGTTTCTTTAAATAGCATTATAGTAACTCAATATTAGTACTGCTGAATTACTACTACTATGATATTTATAATATTTATAATATTTCATTACATCATGTTTCTATTAATCTAAATTACTTTGATCACATTTCATCATAGTAATTTTTCATTCTAACCATTCAGCTACTCTTTACTCGTGCCTTGTTTTATATTATTTCATTTCCAAACTAAACACTGCAGTTTTGAGAGACAACAGTTATTGCTTCCACATAGTAGTAAGCATTCAAGCACTGCCATCTCTCAAAGGCTATGTCTCCGCTATCAAGTAATGAGGTATAGTGGAAAGGGATCAATATATTAAAGCGACTGATGTGAGGACCCCATAACTATGTGTTTTAGATTGACCTGAAACTAGAGCTAGTCTTGTCTCCTGGACTGAAATGCCCCTACAGTGCTTGAGATTCAAAGATGTCTGGAGAAAAGCTCCGTCACAAACCTTTGCACTTGGGCCTGTGGGATGCTCAGTGGGTAAAGTGAGAGCATCTGAGCATTCCCCTGGAATCAGAGGTCTCGCCTGCTTTCCATGAATGGCTGCCACTGTTGCTGCTTAAGATGCCACTCAGTGCTCCAAAACACAAGACTGAAAATCACAGAATCACAGAAAGTCAGGGATTGGAAAGAACCTCGAAAGATAATCTAGTCCAGTCCCCCTGCTGGAACATCCATGCTAACTGCTAACAAATATCCACTGAGCCAAATTTCAGCTTGATGGTACACACCTGTCAGATTATCTGGGGATTGTGTGGTTTTGGCAGGAAGGATAGCTGCTCCAATTTTGGCTCCGATTTATACCAGTGAACAAAGATGAGTGCTGCACCAGAAGATAGAAGTGTGTTGGGACAGGATCCTCCACCCACAGCGTGCACAGCAAATCTGTCTATGTCTGTGCCTTGACCTGGAAAAGTCAACTTTATACAGTTGTAATACAGCCCTGCTCAGTCACAAGTGGAACTGTAGTCAGGCAGAATATTTAAACATCACATTTGCTTTATGTGCAGTCACTTGGGCTTGTCTGTTCAGATGCTGTTTGTCCAATGAGATGGGCACCACCTTTCAACTGAATATTTTATCTCTGGTCATATTTTAGAATGTTAAACTTTCAACCACAAAGATCATAATCCCTAGCCTAAATAATAGTCAATCAAATTACTAAAATACAGCATGCAATTTATACAGAACGAAATGTTTATCACTCTTTTTCAGAGAGGATGTAGGGCCTTACTTGACAAAAACTTGCATTGCTGTCACAGGGGCTATTTATGAAGAAGAGATTTCAAAGCCACTTATGTCATTTTGGTATGAGATAGATCCTGCTGCTCTTACAAGCTGTCACATTCTTTTAGGAAAAGAAATGCATGGGATTTCCCTGGTTGATAAAACAAATGACTTGATAGCTATGGGTGAAAATACAACATCTTTCAGTACATTTTGAAAGGTGTTTTCAAGACAGTTAACAAATAACCTCAAAGAGTCTTCTAGGCTCAAATGCTTCTCCTGTGTAACAAAACACAGTGAGTCAGAGTACAAGAGGAAGCCAGCTGGGAAAACACATTTACCACTGTTAGAGACTGCAAACATTTAGTCTTCAAATAAGCAAAATATTTTTTATTTTGCAACAGTTTTGTTACCAACAGATAGCATTTTGTTTTAAATTCCTGGCTATCAGCAAGAGTGGAGCTACTGCAATTTCCATGGAGCACTTAAACCACAGTTCCCTGATGTGTGTATGCAGTAGAAAAAGTGTGCGTGGTCCTCAGTCCACAGCTGTGTTGTGGGCTGGTTAACTTCCAAAAGCAGTGTCAGTGGGTGCTTCCCAAGTCAGGGGGAACAAAAGTGCTCGAAAAAAGAAACAACTACCTTTGTGCAAAAGAAATTTAGTTAAGCCAGTTGCTGTATGAACCACCGTATTCCCAGCTCTGGTTGAGGTGCAGTTTGTGAAAGAAGAGGTGCAGAGTCATTTTTTTTTCCAAAGCTGTCACTGCTTGGCTTGTAAGTACCTCCATGTTAAGTTGTTTCATGACCCCAGAATTAATGACGATATTTTTATAAACTCCACTTTATGTAGGATTGGATCTGGCATGATCAGTAGATTCTAGTTGGCCAGGTTGTAGAACTTACCAATGCATCTTCAAGGAACAGGAATGAAAACTAGACTAGGCAAGTAGAATCTGGTGTGCCTTTCTCCAAAGTCATATATAAAATGTATGCTCCTGAAGGAAAATAAGAACTTGCAGCTAATACAATCAAATTTATTGGGTGAATCACAATTCAATAGAAGTCAATTGAGCTCTCTCTCTGATCTTCATGGGTCCAGAATTTCTCACATGACCTGCAGAAATCGCTAGAGAACTGAAATTTCTGTTTTGTGACTAAAATCAGCATTGTTTGTCCAGGGAGGTCCTGTGATTATTGCACGCTGTTTTAGCACATCATGTCGGAGACAATGCTAAATTAGAAAGGGGGGGTCAGCATGCTGGTTTGAACAACTTCAATTCAGAGATTCCTCTGTTCAATTCAGAGACTCTTCTGTTGGCTGAGCCAACAGAAATCTTGGGAAACTCAGTGAAGAGAAAACATTCTGCACATAGAGCAGAAAACTCCCATACACTGGTGCAGGGAGGGAACAGGCTGGCTGATAAACAGCCATGCTGGAAAGAACCTGGGGGCTTTATGAACAGTAAGTTGAATGTGAACCAACCACGAGCTCTCCTTAAGCCAAATGCTGAGCAACATCAGGTATGCGTGCAGCAGATTGAGGGCAGTAATCATCTGCCAGGACTCAGCATTTGTGAGGAGGCACCTGGTATACTGTGCCCACTTTCATCCTCTCACTTCAAGATGGAAGTTGAGAACGTGGAGGGAGTCCAGTGGAAAAAAATCTTCATCAAGAGGGCAGCACAGCAGTGGCACAGGCTGCCAGAGGTCTGCTGGAGTCTCTGGCCTTGAATATTTTCAACTTCTTGCTGTTAGTCAAGGCAGCACCAGTCCTCCCTGAGTAGTGACCTCTACAGAGCCCTTCTGGCCAACACTAGTTCAGAGCACAGGCACACAGACATTACTGACCGTAACCACAGCTGTTGTTTTTCCTGTTTTTTGTCTTTTTTTTTTTAAGAGTGCTTAGACCACAGACAATGGAAGTCTGCAAGTGAAGTTCTTTACTCTGAATCCTTCTGAAGTTCTTTACTCAGAGGGCACCTGGAGGTGCTCAAGGCCAGGCTGGATGGGCACTGGGCAGCCTGAGCTGGTGGGGAGCAACCAGCCCACGGCAGAGATTAGAACTGTATGACCTTTAAGGTCCCTTCTAACACAAACTATTCTTTGGTTTTATTAAGTTATGTGCAGTTATTAAGTTTACAGATGCCCGTGACCTAGTTACTAATATAATACCACCCACACACATAACTGTTCTTTATTTCTGAGGCAAAGAGCTTGAATCACTCTCTGACCAACACAGAGATGGGTCACAAAGACCTGTGTGGTATGCACGTGCTGTGCTGCAATTCAAGCACTCAAGTGGAATTTATTCCTGATGTAACTTTGCTGCCCTCAACATGTTCATATGAGAGAACCTTGGATCCTCAGCTGTTGGGTACAAAATGCACAGTGTCGAAAAACACTCCAATCATAGAATCATTAAGGTTGGAAAAGACCACTAAGAGCACAATGTCCAACCCCAATCCACCCCCACCATCCCCACTCACCACATCCCTCAGTGCCACATCTCCACAGTTCTTGAACACCTCCAGGGACAGTGACTGCACCACCTCCCTGGGCAGCCTGTGCCAGTGCCTCACTCTTTATGAAAATAAATTTTTCCAGTGTGAACCTTCCCTAGCTCAAATTGAGGCCATTATTTTTCTTCCTCCAAGGTGTGAAAAATCAATGACCTCTTGGTTCACTGAAGCCAATGACTGGGAAATACATCTCAGGTGGTCTACCTGATGGGCTTCTTCATACTTTCCTGCAAAGCAGAGCTGTGAAAAGTCATTTCTTGGTAACCATAAAACTTGTAAATAGCTGTGAGATTTAAAAACTAAATACAGACATTGGGTTCCAATAAAGCCTTAAAATGACACTGAAATTATTTTAAGAAATCCTCTTCTTTGAATTATTATTATTTTTTTTACAATTATTATTGCTGTTCCAACTTGTTAATCCTCTTACAGCTGCTTGAAGCCGGTGCAGTTGGCAGGAAGTCAAATCTCCTGTGGCCGCTGTCTCTTCCTCTTATTTTATTTATTCCCCCCCCCCCCCCCCAACAAGTAATTTATTTGAAACTTTGCTCAACTTCCCGCTTGTAAGTATGACCTTTTCAAAAGAGTCATAGAGTCACAGGACGGCTTGGATTGGAAGAGACCTTAAACATCACCCAGCCCCAACCCCTGCCTTGGGTTGGTTGCCTCCGCCAGCTCAGGCTGCCCAAGGTCCATCCAGCCCGGCCTTCAGCACCTCCAGGGATGGGGCAACAAAACGCCCCAAGGTCTGCCCCGGAGACACGAAGGGAAAGCTACGAAGGGAGAGTCCTTCAGCTCCAGCTGAGCCTCTGCGGCTGCCTGGGGCGGGATGGGAGGGAGCGTGGAGAGCACAGCCGTTCGAGGCGGCCTCGAGCTCCCGCGGGCGGGGCGGGGCGGCACTGAGGGGCGGGTCGCGGCCGGGGCCGGTGCCGAGGGACGGGCGGCATGGCCGGGAGGGGCTGCGGCAGCATCTCCCCGCCCCGGCCCGGCGGTTCCGCGCCGCCGTGCGCCGCGCCCGACCCGGGGGTGGGCGCTGAGAGGCGGCGGCGGCAGCATCAGCATGCGCCGGGCGGCCCC
>JAPSGF010000106.1:545646-587908 GCA_035772895.1 Perdix hodgsoniae
GGCGGCGGCGCCGGGCGCTGCTGGGCGCCGCGCTGCTGGGCGCCGCGCTGCTGCTGTCCGCCTGCGTGCGGGAGCTGCGGCGGCGCGGCTCGGCGGCGGGCCGGCCCGAGGGCGAGGTGACCGTGCTGCTGTGGTGGGAGCCCTTCGGCCGGCCCCGGCGCCCGGTCGACTGCCGGCGGCGCTACAACGTCACGGGCTGCCGCCTGAGCGCCGACCGCGGGCGGTACGGCGAGGCGCGGGCCGTGCTCTTCCACCACCGCGACCTGGCGCTGCACGGCGCCCAGGGGCTGCCCCGCGCGCCCCCGCCGCGCCCCCCGCGGCAGCTGTGGGTGTGGATGAACTTCGAGTCGCCCTCGCACTCCCCCGGGCTGCGGGGCCTGGCCGGGCTCTTCAACTGGACCATGTCGTACCGGCGGGACTCGGACGTCTTCGTGCCCTACGGCTACCTCTACGCGCCGCCGACGCCGCGGCCCTTCGTGCCGCCCCGCAAGAGCCGGCTGGTGGCCTGGGTCGTCAGCAACTGGAACGAGGAGCACGCCCGCGTGCGCTACTACCGGCGGCTGAAGGAGCACCTGCCCATCGACGTGTACGGGGCGCGCGGGATGGCGCTGCCGGACGGCGGCGTGGTGAAGACGGTGTCGGCCTACAAGTTCTACCTGGCCTTCGAGAACTCCCAGCACACCGACTACATCACCGAGAAGCTGTGGAGGAACGCCTTCGCCGCCAGCGCCGTGCCCGTCGTCCTCGGCCCCCGCAGGGCCAACTACGAGCGCTTCGTCCCCGCCGACTCCTTCATCCACGTGGACGACTTCCCCAGCCCGCGGCTGCTGGCCGCCTACCTGAAGTTCCTGGATAAAAACAAACCCAGCTACAGGAGGTATTTCGCCTGGCGGAACAAGTACGAGGTCCACGTCACGTCTTTCTGGGACGAGCATTACTGCAAGGTGTGCGAGGCCGTGAGGGCGGCGGGGGATCAGTTGAAGACGGTAGGGAACCTGGCCAGCTGGTTTGAGAGCTGACGTTCCCGAGGCGTGCTTGGCCAGCTTCTTCCAGCAGTGAATGCACCGGGGGACGGGAAACCCTGAGAGACCTCCTGCCTGCCAGAGCCGGTCTGTCCTCAGTGAGAGAAGCACACAGAGGTAAATAAACGAAAAAGAAGACTTTTATTATGGTGCAAAGTGAAATTACGGAGGAGCATCGGGCAAGGCGATTCTGCAGGAGCGAAGCTAAACTTTCAGCAGTCGCGCTGGTCTGAAACCTTTGCAGTTGTTCGCAGAATAACTTATGCCAAGTCCTTCAGCTGTGCAGCTGGAATCAATTTTGTCAGCTATGACAGCTTCCTGGACCGTGAAACTTTCTTCTGCGTACGGGGGATACGCCATCACTGCTGGCTTTCTGCGTTCTAAAGACAAAAGCAAATATTTCCAATGGTGATTATTGCAAAATCAGAGCTATTTGCTGACAAATGCTGAGCCACAGATGTTGAACTTAAGAATGTGATGATACGGTAGCACTTTTTAGCAGCTTTAGATTGCAGCAGCCAGATAATAATTCTTTGAGTCAAATAAAAATTCCATGTAGGAAAAAGGGTATGGAAGGGTCTGAGTGGAACAAACAGCTCAGATGGCAGAAAGTATTTACTGTGAGCACAGTTGTCCTTTCTGAAAGCAGAGAAGAGCTTCAGGTACAGGAAAAGACAGAAGGCAGACAGAAAGCATGAACAGTTCCACCCTCCCTTTATTCGGGAATTAGAGGATGCTTACAGGAGACTGCATGTTTTTCTCTGCAAAATTGCTGCCATACAAGAAAAAGCAGGGAAAGGCTCAAGATAGCAGGGGTTTTATTGCTATACTCCATCTGTACATGGAAAGGCTGACTTTCTGTTGCGTGTCCAACAATAATGGCAACAAAGATACCAAAGTTAAGTCCCTGAACGCTACCTCCCAGAAGGAGAATTACTGTAGAGAATAAGGTCTGAACTGTTGCTGAAGCAAAGGTTATTCGAAGGAAGTATATGAAGAGAAAGAAGAAAGTTAACTGTTCTTTCATTTGGTTTTGGGGATTTCCTCCACCTAATTATTTTTTCAGTCTATTCCTAGAATTCTAGGCTGCCACTTCCTCGTGTGCTGTCTGCCCAGAGCAGTGCAGTTCTTCCTTTTTGGGCTGCCACAGTGGAATAAAATCATGGGCACCAGGCAGGTGGGGAGAGAAGAAAGTTAGATGGAAGTGAAAGCTCAATGTGTGGGAGTTATTTTAGTTAGAATGGGATGAGGTTTGATTTGGGCAATGAGGGCTGCCAGGTAGGTGCTGTTGAAACTTAGCAGCTGTGTTTTAAGTTACCTGCGCCCAGTGATTATGTAAGCATGGAACTAAAGAATACTGGGGAAAAAAATCTGTAACGGTGTTAAAGCCCATAAATAATTTTGTACAGATTTACTGGGGCAGAGCTCCTGTTTTCATTGTTTTCTGCTTTTGTGCAGGGAAAGATGGTTAAAAGCACTTCTGAATGTGGCTGTTGTTTGTGCCAGAGCTGCCGTAGAGATTTTATTGGGAAAGCAGAGAGGGCTCAGCGCAATGCAGGGTGTTGTTGGGATGTTCCCGATGCTGCATTTTAATTCCAGCAGTTCTGAAGGGGTTGTTGAGAGCGCTGCAACATCATCTGCTGCCCTGCCAGCTGGTAAAGTAAATTGGTTTTGATTATTCTAAAGCATTAACCTAACGGCTGAGTGCCAGGACAATAGAATCAGTGCCTCTTTGATCTGTCATTTTTTTCCTTTTGCTTTTTATCACAGTGCGTGTGTGTGTACATCAAAACCTGATCTTCAAAGCAGTGAGCACTCTTTGAGAAGGTGAAGATTGGACTACTTCTTTTCAGTCTGCCCAAAATAGTGCTTCTTTTTCCCAGTCCTTCTAAGTTTTTCAATGTTTTCTGAGAGTTTTGAGACACACGGCTCGGTGCTATCAGTAGTAATGCCACAGGCAGAAGATGAGGCTCCAGGAGCATGGGAATTTCCACAGATTGCAGCCGGTCCTTTATTCTCAGCTTCTCTTACTGAAATTCTGATGGGAATGAGTTTTGTAAAGTTCAGCAAACAGCTGTGCAATGATCAGAACATCATTTTGGAATGAGATAACCACAGCTGTGCTCTATTTGTAAGATATCCGTTGAATATTTTCACAAACTGTATCATGAGAACTGCAGTGTTGTAATAATTATTTGCAGTTTCATTGTTCTTGCATAAGCATTGCACACGTTTCCCGTTAGATTCAGGAGGAAGTTCAGTCCTGGTCTATGGCTGCTGAAGTCAATAATACAGCAACTCTTTTAGGCTGTATTGGTTTTTAGTTCACCCGTTCCTTGGGCTCACAGCACTAACCTAATAACGGAGTGCTGTTAGAAACTGAGGGCTGTCCTTTGTAACACTCTTTGTAGAGGCCAAGTTCAGTGATAAATAAGAAATGTGACGTAGCAGATTGGATTTTAGATCAGGTACCAGACTTCACAAGACACTGCAGGTGAACTATGTGATCAGTCTACAAAAACTAAGCAGATTCATCTTCCAGTCTAAATAGAGAAATCTTGACGAATATGCTTTTAAAAGCTGTTTTATTCTATGCCTTGAAATGTTGGGGAGGAGGGTGGGCCAGAAAGATTGTGTGCTGTTTTTCATAAAGTTAATTACTTTTCGATTATAAGTGGAATATAGAAATGTGGGTGATCCTCTAACTCACAGAAGTATCTCAGGGAATTTTATACTGTAAAATCTCTTAATCTTCACAGAATGGAGTAACTTTTATTAATCGTGTAGATTAACAGTCAATAAAATTATAGAAAGGAAGTAGCATAAAACGACCCTGTTTTTCTATTTCCTCTTCTTTATGCGTTATGAAGGGTAGAAAACTGCTTTTTAAATAGATGTCCTTTTGTGCTTGTCTTCCACCTCTTCATCAATAGAAGCGACTCATTACGGATCAGTCAGACCGTCTGAGGTTGGGAACGAAGCTTGGTCGTGCCAGGGGTAAATATTTCCACAGGAGAGGCTGTGCTGGGTTATTTCCACTATGAAAAGGAGCATTTATTGAGGTTGGGTGACTGCTGGAAAAACATCATTTCAAAAAAAAAAAGAGAAAACCCACAGTGTACAAACCTGAGAAAAGAAAACAAACCAACAAGCTCTCTCCTGACCTACAGAGAATTTGAAACTGCTCAGTTTTTTTTTTGTCTTCCCCCCCCCCTTAAATTTCCAAATGAAATGGATGGGAGTTGATATTCAGCACGTAGTGCTGTGGCCATTCTTTCAACTGTATTTTTCTTGTGCTTGTTCACTGACGTCTTCAGCTGAGCTGCAACTGCCCCACGCCTCGTATTCCTATGATCTGTTAATGCTGATTGCAGAAAAAGTGATTTGTGACCTCTCTTTATCCACATTCTGTACCACATGATCATAGAACCATTTCAGTTGGAAGGGTCCATGAAAGGCCATCCAGTCCGACTCCCCTCCTGTGCACAGGGACACCTCCAGCGAGATCACGGTGCTGAAAGCATGGGTAGTTTTGGGTAAATTTCAGCATTCCAATTCAGGCTTCCAGCCCCTTCTGGGTGTGGTAAGTGCTACAGTGCTCGCTTTTTTTCCCCTCAAGTACTTTATGCTGTGTCACTGCCGTGTTTTGTAAGGAGAGCTTAAGCCTTGTTTATCTGTACCCACAAAGGTCGATGTTTACTTGCAGGTTTTCCAGCCGGGACGGGGCTCTGGGTGGTAAAAATGAGTGGGAATATTTTTCTGCCAAACATTGGGTACCATTTGTTCACAATTGTTTGCTGACTTTTAAGTGAGATGTGAGTTACACCCGATTGGTTTCTAACTCACTCTTTATCCAACAATCTCATAAGGTGGCATTTGTTTTAAGTGTGTAAACATTCCTTTGTAGGGAGCAAGGAGCTGATGTAGTGAGCGTGGTGACTTAACGTGAATTTAAATGGTATTTAACTAAAGATAAATCCAGATCCAAGTATGCACACCTATTTCTAATCAGAAAAAATCGTTGTTTGAATAACTCAAATATCGCTTTTAACTGTTCAGCACTTTCACTCTGTATAGTCCTCCTCTTTCTTCTGTGCTGTCTGGTTATAAATGATCCTTGAGGCCACCATATCTGTGTGTCTATTCCTATGGCAGTGTTTAGGAAGCATCCTGAAGCCACAAGCCCCGTTAAGTGGGAATCCCCCATTGAGTGCATCCCTGGATGCATTCAGGGCCAGGCTGGATGTGGCTCTGGGCAGCCTGGTCTGGTGGTTGGTGACCCTGCACACAGCAGGGGGGTTGGAACTGGGTGATCATTGTGGTCCTTTTCAACTCAGGCCATTCTATGATTCTGTGAAAACTTTGCCCGAGGAAGCCAGTTCTTTTCTGAACTGGTGAACTCCTTCAGGGACTTTGGATCCTTTTAAACCCATCATTGTATGGGTTAAAATGTTGTGAACAGAGTTAAAAATTGGGCTATTTTAGTAACACTTAGGATTTTAATCATATTCTTTTAATAACCACCAGAAGACTGCAAAAGTTGAAAGTTGGATCGTGATTTGTGTTTTCCCTTTATTTATTAAACCATCTTCTGAAGTTAATCAGCCCACGGCTTGGCTGTAAATGTTATGGAAGACAGTTCAGCATTTGTGTCCTCAAATTCAGCACTGAAGTAAAAGACTCTCTAGGTATTTTGGATGATGGGACACTGAATCTAGGAAGAAAGAAAGCACTAGCAATTTATTTCTGAGGATTTTATCAGGTAGCCCTGTGGATTTCCAGTCTTTCATTATCTCAAAAATGGTCTATGAGCTCAAATACTCCATTCATAGGATCCATAGAGTTGGAAGGGACCCTTAAAAGGCCATCTAGTCCAGCTCCCCTGCAATGAACAGGGACACCTACAGCTCCATCAGGGGCTCAGAGCCCGTCCAGCCTGACCTTCTGTGTCTCCAGGGATGTAGCATCCACCACCTCTGAGCAACCTGTGCCAGTGCCTCACCACCCTTAGTATGAAAAAGCATTCAGTATGTCTATGCTGTGAAAAGATGATTTAAGTAGAGCAGAATTTGTGCTGTGCTTGAGCTCCCATTAAGCACCATTGTGCATATTCATGAAAAAAATCACAGGTTCACTGTTCTGTCTTTCGCAGTGACTGTGGTGAAGAATGTTTCCTGCACTGAGTCCTTGGAGGAAGATGACAGCCTGAATGGTGCTGAGTTATTCTTCCCTGTCATTCACGTTGGCTTTTTATTGTAAACATGAAAATTGCTGCCACTATCTCAAATCTAGGTTTTATTTCTATGTTCAGATATTAAATGTATTTTACCATTTTACAAGAGCACTTTAAAAAAATCTTGCTATTATTTAAGAAAATGCATTTCACTGATGTAACCAGAAATGGAAAGTTTGGGATTTATAGCCCTGAGCTACACGTTTTTGCTGTGTGAGTTTCCACTGTGGCTCTGGACAAGTTGTTGCTGAATGTAGGGCTGGGCTGAAGCACTGAGTCCTGTCTTCTGCAGGCTTTGATTTAAGTCCCGTGGGACAGACCCTCACTTTTACAGCAGCACAGCTGATACCAGGGAATACTCCATGTGTACAAGGCTGTATCATCAGCTCGCATCTCAGGCATCATCTGCTTGTTTCTACCTCTGCTCCTGCAAGACAAAAGGAACCAAAGCTACCACCGGGTCCTCTGGTTCTTTTGCTGCAGGCTTCTGTCCCTTTCCCATCTTCTCTGGCTGATGCTTTTCATGCAATGAGGTGTAGGAGGATGGAAACATCTGTGACAGCAGGTGTGTGTGCAAACTCCAGAGAGAGCTGAGCATGCAGCGGAGACAGGAGAGAGCTCTTCCTAACCACGCACTGCTACATACAACCTTAACTGACTGCAGGTGGTTGGAGGCAAGGGAAGGCACAGGCTATTTCAGTCCTTCTTGCACCTGGAGAATTGCAGGTTTATCTGGGATCATGTAGGAGAACTTACAGCCTGAGGTCACGTCTGATGATGCAACTGGCCCGTGGAAGATGAGCCTTTCAGAATGGCACAGAGGCAGGAATCCAGCTAAAGCTATGGCTGCTTGCTAGGAGGTTGGGTGTGTATGACTGTCTCACGTCAACAGGAGTTTGGGCACCTCTCTCACTGGAATCAGTTGCACTCATTTTGCATCTGCCCTTAGTAATGGATAAAATTAGTCATTAAAAGGGCTGCTTTAATCCAAAACACAAACACTGAGCGTTCTGCCAAGTCTGTGTAAAGTTGTTGAAGTAACCTCCACCTCCAAGTTACGACTGTTTGTTTTATTCTTGTCCTCAGAGGTGAGTATTCAGTAAAACCTTCACTGTGTACTATAAAAACTGTCAGAAAGGACTGGGAGAGCAGTGCTCAGTGCAGGAAGATGCAGGGCAGAGGTGGCAGCTGAAATACTTATGTGGACAGCCCTAGTTAAAATGAAGAATCTGCTTTGCAGTTCACAAGTAACAAGGAACATGAGGTCAGGCTCTCAACTGATGGAAACTAGCTTGCCCACCTCTTCCTTCTAAGGTGCTTCATTTCCTTCTTGGGGTGTTATGTACTAATTACTAATGTCTTCAGAAAGGCACATCAAGGAAATAATTTTAGGTGTGTAGATGATGATACGTTGGTTTTGATATGTAATCTTCCCTTCAGATGCTTTGCCTGAAGTTGTGTTACAGCTTGTCATTACAGTCTGGTCATTTCTATTTCTGCTGATTAGGAAGTTATCAAAGAGAAGAACAATCTACAGTAGCTGGTGAGTTAGTAGTTAGCCTTTTTTCTTCTGCACAGACCTGCACGGCAGAGAGGAGATGATGCCTTCTGCTCAGCACCGAGGAGATGAAGGCTGTGCTTCATCATGGGCTGCAAGTTACTGAGAAGCAGTAGTGAGATACCACTGACAGCTGGTTTGGTCTGAAGTCCAGTGCACCCCCCCCAAAAATTTCTCTTCTTATCCCGTTAGTGTGGCTGATGAATCCCACCCAGGCCTTACTGCAGTGATGAATGGGGCTCCAGGGACAGATCCCCGCTGACTGCTCTCTGCTAGGTGACTGTATGGAAGGGATGGAGTGCTGAGAGGTTCTGCTCAGTGCTTCTGTCCACACAGTACTTTCTGCAGCTTGGAACAAACAGAAGAACATCACCCAGGCAGAGATAGAAATGTGTAAATAAGAAAAATTTTCAAGAGCTTGAAAAGCTGATGAGCATCCCCTGGTGACCTGATCAGGGCTGGGAGGATTCCCTTTTGATCTCACACCTGGGAGCAGTTTCATTCTGCACAGACAAGTGTGGTGTATGGTCTGCTCAGCCTCTGGGTTAAGTACCAGTAGGACCCTGGAATCATAGAATCGTTAAGGTTGGAAAAGACCTCTGAGGTCATCTTGTCCAACTGTCGGCCCATCCCCACCATGCCCACTCACCATGTCCTTTAGTGCCACATCCCCCTGCTTCTTCCAAAGGCACTGACTTCACCACTTCCATCAGGGCACTGAACATCAAGCCGAGGTTAATCTCTAGTATCTCACTCCTCCATTCTGTAAAACGTGTGAGGCTTTGAGGTGCCTGGTAGTTCCCCAGCTCTAGTTATTGACATGACATTGTTTTTGTTGCTTTAGGGGTCAGTTTATCTCCCTGCACACCTATCTGTTACACTTCTGTGGACTCTCTGCATCTTGCTTGCATTTCCCTCTTAATGAAAAATGGGCTGCTGGAGCACCCAGGGGCAGCTCAGTCTGCTCTGATGGGTTGTGATGTTCAGCACTGAAAAAGTCATGTCATAGAACAAGTGGCATGTGCTTGGCTTTCTGAGTTTGGTGGTCTTTCAGGATTGCACATAGGCAGGCTGTGGAGCTGTCAGTTGGCTGGGAAGTGAGGGGAAGTGAGATGAAGAGCAGAATTATGTATCTCCTTGCCTTAATCGTGGCTTGACCACACTCAGAGAGCTGAAGAGCTTCTGGGATGGTCAGTGTTTCTAAACACCAGATTGAGGAGCCAGACGTGGGCGTACAGCTCAGCCCCACGAGGTGCCGTGTCTGGTCCCTGGGACGTCCTGCTGCCCTCCATTTCGTAGCTTGCTGTGTAAGTGCCTGAACTGCGTTTGGTGGTGTGCTGCCTCTGTGCAGAGAGGCACTGAAAGCAGTGACAGATCATATCTTAGACCCACATCCTTAAAAAAAAACCCCAAGCCAAACTGATGATTTATCTTGTTTCTATATTGATACAGCTTCCGTGAGGCCTCAGGGACCTCAGAAAGACTACATCTTTGTAGGTCATCTCCTGTTTACTTACTTGTGCATGACCTAATTTATTTTACAAAAGCAGCTTTAGGAAGGCACAGTGCCATCCTGTCCAAAGAGAAAGCAGAATGCCTTTTTCCTGGCGCTGAATGCTAACGTACACGCAGACTGGATGAGCAGGAGAAATCTGTTTGGGATATTGGTGAGCCTTGTGCTGCTTCCTCTGCTCTGCTAACACACGAGTCCTGTGGATTGCAAAAGCCCACAAGTGATGTGGGGCTATTCCAAGTGCCATCAGCCCTTGTGGAAAAGCTTCCTTGCTATGTCTAGGCTCCACTATCTGCTAGAAAGCCAGCCCCATATGCTAAACTTTTAAAAGCACATACATGTTTCTATGTTACGTCTGCCTGTCTTAATCTAGAATGGGATCACTGTTTTAAGTAACACTGAGATAACGCCATTACCACACTTTCGCACTTCACTGCTTCTGCCTTTGTGGTTGTATGGTGGTCTGGCAGCTCTGGGGCTACCACAGAAATGGAGGAGATAGGGGAACTGAAAAGGTGAAACAGTTTAGATGAAGAAGATAATTGCAGATGGGTTATCTATCTGAAGTTACGCAAGGTGGCTTTGGGACCTGCTTCCTTGTATTCAAGTGATTGCAGTATTACTTCCACTTAGAAACTTAAATTTGACTATTTGAGCTTCAGGACAGATCAGAAGTGAGCTCCCATACTGAAGCAGGGCTTGCTTGGCAGGATAGGCATGAGGAGTGGACAGCAAAATTCCTAATTGCCCTGTTACTGCCCATTCCATCCCTGGCAAAGTGGAGTTGATGGCTTTCTGTGCTTTCAAGCTTGTCTTTCTGCTCCTCAGATGAAGGCAGAAATTCTAACTAATTCTTATTTATGTGTAGGCTTTTATGTGCATGGATACATACGTTGATTTCCCTGTGGCTTACCTGCTGGTTTGTGTTTGGAGTTTGCTATGAAAAAGCAACATGTACATCATTTCTATGTAAAACAAATGTGTAACTTTGCTGCAAGGTGCTTTGGCATCCAAAGCATCCAACAGACAGAGCAGAATGCTGCACCATTAATACCTGGAGGATTACGCTTCACTTTATGAAACTGTCTGTAGAAATCTGACTTTGCTTCAGGAAGTCAGCGTGCAGAAGCTGGAAGTACTGGGATATCAGCTTTCCTCTTCTGAGCTGAAGAAGTGCCTGTATAAAGCACTGTCTAAGTGCTCTAGTGGGAGCAAATGAATGGGGTAAAGGACAGTGGGGAACAGGGAACAGTGGGGAACAGAGTGTGACTTGGGCACTGGGCTGGCATTGCTTCCCATGATGCCTCCATGCAGCCCTGCATGGATATTCTTAAGAACACTGAAGTTGTCCACTGCCCTTGCAGTCTAGACATACCCAGAGACAAGTAAAGGCTAAAAGAAAAGTGGCCTGGGTGACTGACAGTATCAGCACTGCTTGTGTCTGGCCAGTTATCAGGAGCCTGAATCTGGCCCAGGACCTTACTGCAGAGACAGACTGACTGAGGGCTGTGACCGCATCATCCCTCCTGGATTCATTCATTTTTCATGGTGCTCGTGGTGTATTAAAGCTTTCTATATTGATCCCTCTGAAATGTTACAGCTGGATGAAGGGAGAAGTATGCATTAGTTTCAGTGGCATCCTTCCCATTTTGGTTTTCCCAAAGCAGACTAAGAAACATTGCCCAGACAATCTGCTGTGCTGTGGGGATATTGAATTTGCAAGGCTGTCAGTCATCTGATTTCACAGGTACTGCTCTGCTCTGCCAAAAGAAAATAAGTACAGTTATATCTCGGGTCAGATGCTTTTCAGCTTTAGGCTAAAAGAATTCATGGAAATGTCACAGAGGCATCTCCCTGCTCCAGCCACCGCACAGTCTGCTATTGTACACAAGACGGATATGGGAGGAGTGTCAGAGTCCATGTCCAGCCATAGTATCTTTCTTGGCTGATGGAGCCATTGGTCTTCAAAACTTAGAACCATATTTTTTATATGGTTTAAAAACTAGGGCTTCTGTTCAAGTATCCTGCTATTCTGGGATGCAGCTTCTCCATGGCTTTGTTTAGAAATGCCTCAGCATCAGCCTGTACTGAGATGTCCCTCTTCTCCCAAACCAAACTGAAGTGGAATGCAGGTAAAGTACCTTTGATCTTAAAATCATCCTTTACAGTGTTAAAGTGGTGTGGATGGCAGCGTGGGGCGTCTCCACCCGGTTGTGCACTGCAGCCCTATATCCATGCTCACAGTGCTCCTGCCCACAGAGCTGTAGGGGAAACAGGCTCATGATCTAATGTTTCAGGATCTAAAGGGGGGCTGTAAGAATCAAGAGACAGACTCTTTAGCAGGGTCTGTCATGATAGGACAAGGAAAATGATTCCAGACTGGAAGAGGTGAGATTTAGATTGAATATAAGGAAGAATTATTTTTTTCCAATAAGGGTGGTGAGGCACTGGCACAGGTTGCCCAGAGAGGTGGTGGATGTCGCATCCTCAGAGACACTCAAGGGCAGGCTGGATGGGGCTCTGAGCACCTGATCTAGCTGTGGATGTCCCTGTTTGTTGCAAGGAGTTGGGTTTGATAGCCTTTAAAGGTTCCTTCCAACTCAAATGATTCTATGGTTCTATAGTGCTATAAAGTGCTAGAAGATCTACAAGGAAAAAGCTACCATGGTAGTGCAAAGCAATTGATGGTGGAAATAACATCTCTTCACTCAGGGAAAATCTATGGAGAGCTTTTGGTATATCACCCTACATCCAAGTGCTGTGGTTGCCTCCATGGCCACAGCAGAACTTATCATGGGGACACAGCACTGATGCAGCATTTGCTCTGAAAGCAGCAGCAGTGAATGAAGGTCAAGCTGTTCCTTCCATGTGCTGCGTTTACATTGCTTTAATTTAGTAATAGGTTTACATATTCCCAGTGCTTTACATCCCTTTGATCTTTGCAATAGCACAAATTGCAGCACAAACAGAGTCAGCAGGAAATAATGCTATGTTGTGTTCCTGTATTTGCAGTGGGCATAACCACATGGATTTCATTCCTGGTGGACCTTAAATCTGTGCCTTGGAGAGAAAAACACCCTGAAGAGTAACGCATGCACTGGCTGATGAAACTCCCTGCTAGCAGTGCTCTTCTTTGTAGTACGGGTGGGCTTCTAGCCCAAAAGTTGTTAGTTTTAGACACAACATTGAACAAGAGGAGTCGTAGGTGCCTGGTTCACCCATACCACACCCCAAGGAGCAGTATGGGCATTCTGAGTTTAAACTGGCCACTTGGATTTTGTCCACACCCTTCAGAGGTCAGCATCTGCTGGAAGAAACAGGAGTGAAATGCAATTACAGAAGTGAAATTTAGTCCTGCAGGGTCACTGCTGGGGAAGCTTTAGGACCACCCTAGGTCACTGGTGTTATGTGGCCTTAGCAGCACTGGTTTTGATAGCACAGGCTTTACTTGGCAGCAGTTTTCTGGCCTGCCTGCGGATTACTTTCTGCAGCTGTGATCCAGCTACAGAGGTAAGTACAGATAACAGAGACAATATATACACCGAAGAAGGCACAGCTGCAAAAGCACCGGGTTACCCAGAACGCTCCTCTTGCTCAGGTCAGGATGCTGAAATCTTTCTGCTTTGCTTTGCGCTTACATTACAAGCAGCAGCAGAGTTCCACCAGTCAGGCACACAGACATTTGGTCCTTTCCAGGATTCAGGGGCCTTATCTCAGTGCTTTTTATGCTGCACTGCTGCCAGAGGGCTCTCGGCCAAGGCCAGGATTCGTCTGAATACTGAGTGCTTTGTTCCGCTGCACTTCCTCAGGTCAGACAAGAACCAAATAATCAGATCTCTGTTCATTGGCAATCTGTTTTCTTTAGCAGGTATTGGAGAACATGCCCACAGAGACTGAGATCAAAAGGCCTGATGGCTGTTTTTTGCCAAATCTTAATCTAGCCTCCAATATTTTTAGTGTAATTAAAGCACTAAGCTTCCAAATGGGAACAGCTATAAGCACAGTTTACCATGTGTTCTACCCCAAATGGAACTTACATCCAAGAATACACAGAAATACTGATTTCCTCTGTTTGCAGAACACTTTATTTTGCTTATATATCAACCACGGAATTGCCTGTTCTTTCACTGTTACATCGATGGCGACAGCTAGGATGGGCTTGCTCTTGAAAACAGAACGGTTCCCATGAAGAGCCCAACAACCTGGCTCATTTTCACCCAGTATCAATAAATGGCTTTACTTGCACATCAGTTCTCTCAAAGCATGGCAGGCTGTCCCAAGCCCACCGCCCTCTGGTGCAGATCCTTTCCTTCACCCTCAGCTGCCCTGCCCCTGACGCAGCTCACAGGCTGCCATGAGGCCTCCCCTCAGCCTGCTCTGCACTGGGCTGAGCACATCAGGGGATCTCAGCTGCCTCTCACACCCCTTGTCCTCCACACCCTTCCCCATTTTTGTAGCCCTCCTTTGGACACTCTCTAGTAGTTTCCCTGCTTGTACAGTCATTGGTACAGTGGAAACCAGATCCAGACAGAACACGTACAGCATGGTTAGTGGTAGTGGTAAGATGTAAAAATGGGAGTCCTGATCCTGCCGGTCACTGACATTAGTGAGAAGGTCTGCTCTACATTCTTCTAACTGCACAAAAATGAAAATAGCTCTACTAATGTGGGGGAGAATCACTGTTCTTGTAACTCTTGAAAGACATTATTGTGGTGGAAACACAATGAATGCTGTGTTTTATCTGTGCTGCACACAAAGGATGGATATTTAGCAGCCTTTAGCATAATTTATCCATGACACTCCAATGAGTTATTTTTGGGACGAGATGAACTATGGCCTGTATCATCCCAGTAACTAGAAAAGGAGCCTAAAATGACCATCTCAGATGCAAATGTCTTTGGGAATCCCTTTTCTTATGCTGTTTTTCCTTTAGTTTCACAGTTAGGTTTGCTTAGAAAAAATTATCTGTAGACCAGGAGGCATCAGATCCATGATGCCAAAAGTAAACTGGAGCCCAAGAAGCAGTGTCCACAAACGCTGGCATGGGGAGCATCAACAAAGCCTGGCTTTGCTTAAACAAACTGCTGGTAAACTACAGGAAAGGTCATATGGAAGGCTGTGTCTTTAGTTCTCTGTCTTCTTCTCTGCTTTTTGTCTGGCATTGTCAGAGTAGAGCTGGTGATGGATTTATTTAAACACACTCCTGTTCACTGCAGGGTTGTTGGACGAGATAATCTTTACAGGTCCCTTCCAACTCAAATGGTTCTATGATTACATGACTGATGTAAAGTGTCACTTTCTGATGTAAGTGTTGAGCATTAGGCATAGAATGCTGTAAAGAAAACCAATTTTATAAAGAGAAAACAATTCACTTTTATAAAAATGAAACACTGCTTTTGTCCTCTGCTTATAAAATAATTTATCTTATACGTTTTTTGAAAAAAGAATTACTAAATCATGCCATAATAGTCACTAGGCCAACTGGGACAAGTCTAGTAAGATTAATGTTGCCTGCTGATCCTGTGCACTCTGCTGGCCAAATGAAAAGCAATTAACTGTAGTGAACCTTCAGATTCGCTATTCATTTTGGTTTCAAAACCAGAACTGGAAGACTGTAATACACACTGCATCTGAACTTCACAAGTCCCTTTGGACCCAGTAAGAATGAACAATTTAATGCTTTTCTCCATATTTCCATTTCCCCTCCACTTTTTCCACCCTGCAGATGGGGAGGATTGGAAAATGAGCAAAAGCTGAGAGGCTGACTGTTGTGGAAGTACTGCGGAGTGAGAGTGTCCTGGATAATAGGGGCTTCCTGTAAGACATAAGAAATAACAAGGTCTGATGTTTGGAAACATCCTTCCCCTGTTCTTTCATCCCACTGATGAAGCAGATGAGAGCTCTGGCCCTCCCCTGGTGCTCCTCAAATGGGTACAGAGTACAGCTGGTGACGAAGGTATATTTGGTTATGGAAACACAATCAAATGTTGTATCTGGGTTTTATGAACTTTGCTGAGGAGATGTTGAACTGAAACTCTGCTACCATCACATTGTCAAGCACCTGTGAATACAGGGAAAGCATGGACCATCCTCTAACACTGATGGAGAAGACAGCTCACAACCCCAGTGCATGGAAGTGAGCCGTTTTCCATTGTTCACAGTTAAACTCAGGAATTGTTAAGCAGCAGTTGCAAACTGTTTTCCCAAGGAAGCTCAGACTCGTCTGCAACGCTGCTGTGCAATATACAGAAAAAAGAAATGTGTTTTTTGCTGACTTTGCCTTGCTCAGTGACAGCTGCTGGGTGATTGCTGTGGAAGCTACGACCCTTGACAAGCAGGCAGAAATTGCAGGTGATAGCAAATGGGAAATTCCCAGCAGGTACACGGGTAAGCTGCACTGTTTTTTGCAGGCAGGAGTTAATTTTTTATCTAAAACTTCAAGTGATGTGTCTGTGCTCCTCCAGCTCCATGTTCGTGGTGAAACAGAAGGTGGCACTCCATGGTTGTATATGTGCTCAGGCTCTGGCACACACGTTTCCAAAGCAAGCGTGCATGTTGCCACAAGCTACAACTAAGCTAAAGCAGGAAATTCCGTGAACACCTGGATCTGTTTGGGCTTATCCCCCCGAGTGCTAAAAGACCATGTTTCTACAGGGGTACACAAAAATGTTGGAAAAAGTAGTAGCAATGACTATAGATTACATGATCAAATCCTCCTGAGATTGCAAGTGCTTTGGTCTAAGCCTGGAATTGTTCCTTTGACAGAGTCTCTGCCCTACACATGTGTGGATATTCATAGATACTAAAGCCAGAATGGACCACTGGGAACCTGTAGTGATGGCCATACCCCAGCAACCTGTTACAAGGTGTATGAGATGATGAAATTTTTCTGAACAGCCACTTAATTGCTCTTTGCTGTCTCTGCACTTATGTCCATAAAGTCAGGAACCTACAGCTGTATCAAAGTGAAATTTGCTACAGTTGATTTTGCTTCGACATATTCAATCACAAGAAATTCAGCTGAAGCCAGCGTGATCATTCCAGAGAGAGATCAAAGTTGTGCTGTGATATCTAAAAATGCAAATTTCTCTGTGAATATGAAAGAGCTGTAAAATGGAAATGGTTTCCCATTTGATGTGTTTCAAGAGTCACCTTTTCTCTGGTGAAATTCAAAGAGTGGTACACATCAGTTTGCACACCTGTGCTGCTGGCTGTGTGTTGCTGCAGGGCTCCTGCTGTGTGCTGCCGGGGCTCCCAGCACTGCATGTCTGAGGACCGTGCTGTCTGCAGCAGTCACGTTTCCTCCTGTTCCTCAAACATCAGTGATGTTTAAGGAACATCAAAGCTGTCACATTTGATGCTAGCGAGGTATAGGCTCTTATCTCGAGGATTCGGAAAACAGAAGGTACTTCTTCAACTCTCCTTGCAGGAAATGAAGCTCCTACCTGCTCTCTCTATATAAACTTTTCTATAAATGACATTTTTTTTTATTACCTTGAGTGGCACTGAGATGTTCTTTAAACTAAAAGAGCAAAAATTTAGTTAGATGTTAGGAAGGAATTCTTTACTCAGAGAGAGGTGAGGCCCTGGCACAGCTGCCCAGAGAGCTGTGGTGCCCCATCCCTGGAGGTGCTCAAGGCCAGGCTGGATGGGCCCTGGGCAGCCTGAGGTGGTGGGAGCAACGAGCCCAGGGCAGGGGGTTGGGGCTGGGTGGCTCTGAAGTCCCTTCCAACCAAAGCCATTCTATGATTGTATGATTTCTATGATTTTATGTTTGGAATAGCTGGATGAGCCACTTATAAGTCCTTGATAATGTCCTTTCATTACTGTATAGGAGGCAGTGGTTGCATATGCTCAGTTCTTCATCCCTATTCTATTTTTTTGAAGTGCTTTGAGCTGCTTCTTACTGAATCACAAGGTTTGGATGGCCAAACAGTTGCCAGCTTCTGGCCAGGGAAGGATGTGGTTCTGCTTCCCTGAATGGAAACAATGGGAGATGCTCTCTGCTCCTCCATGCTGTGTGGTCAGAAGGAGTTAAGCATTCATTTTCCAAAGCCAGGCTTCATTTTACTTTTTCATGTTGTAGAAAACTATTATGTGTTCACGGATTTACCAGCTTTTTAAAATCATTTTTGCTCCAATTGTGTTTAACCAGCTTAATCCCTCTTAAAGTACTCAATTTTGTACGGTGCATACTTAGGTTTATATAGAATCAGTACTTACTGTTGGTCATAGACAGGGAAAACAAAGACTAGAGTAGCACCATACATGGTAAAATAAGATGAAAACTGAAAAATAAAGAGCAAGAGAAATGCAATATAGGTAAAAATAGGAGAGTTTAAGAGCTTTGCAACAAATCAGCAGTATGGAAAAGACAGAGACAGTGGGTGCCTGGGGCTCCTAACAATGTTATTTTCTTATGCCCCTTATCTGGGGTACTGGGAACTGGGACATGACCTCTTATTCCTCATTCCAGGCATGCAGGCAGAGTTATCCAGATGTAGAGGTGATGCTTTCCCAAGTCAGGCAGTGCTATGAAAGCCTTCCTTGGATGTGGCTGTACCCAGTGACAGGAGATGTGGCCACAGATCTGGGGCTGCATGGCCCTGCCTGCTCTGATGTGGATCATCGTCCCCATCATGCTGCTGCTGGGTTGTAGGGTTAGATCAGTTCTGAAAAATATAGATTAACTGCTGGAGCTGCCGATCTTCAGAGAATTATAGAACTGTGGAGTCATTAAAGTTGGAGAAGACCACTAAGATCACCACGTCCAACCCCAACCCATCCCCACCATGCCCACTCACCACGTCCCTCAGTGCCACATCTCCACAGTTCTTGAACACTTCCAGGGATGGTGACTCCTGGTGTCACTGGGCAGCCTGTGCCAGTAGTTCTCAGTTCACTTTTGACCAAGGTGAGGCAGCTCATGGAAGTGGCAGGTTATGTCTTGTGTTGGAGAAAATTGCATTTGAAGAGCAGATATTGGGGTGCATCTCTTGGCCGTACATTTCTACAGAAGAGCAGAACTGGAGATCTATGTGAAGCAGTCAGAAAGGAGCCAAGCATTCAGTGGGATTTCATATCAGGTTCAGAGTGGCCATGAACTAGTTACTTCAAAAGATCAGGTTTTACCAAGAGGGTTTATTGTGAGGGTTTAGAGTATTGTATTTGATAAATGGAGTACCATGCTTTCTCAACCAACCTCATGACTGGTGTCCTCCTTGCTTACAGAAGTCAGTGCCTGGCTTGATGTATGTACTGTACTGCATGAGTTGTTCAGGCTACAAGATGGTTTTAAGCTGAGGGAGGGCAGATTTAGGTTGGATGTCAGGTGGAAGTCCTTTACTATGAGAGTGGTGAGGTGCTGGAACAGGCTGCCCAGAGAGGTTGTGGGTGCCTCGTCCACGGAGGTGTTGAAGGCCAGATTGGATGGGGCCCTGGGCAGCCTGGTCTGGTATTAAATGTCTAGTATTAAATGTGGAGGTTGGTGGCCCTGCCTGTGGCGGGGGAGTTGGAGATTCATGATCCTTGAGGTCCCTTCCAACCCTGACCATTCTGTGATTCTGTAAAGAGCTGGAGGAGCCCATGGTGCTCCCACAGGCAGTACAGCGGTGGGGGAATTTGAGCCTTGGCTGTGCTGCCTTCCATTTGAATGGGCACCAATCTGCTGCTTTTGAAAAAAAATTACAGCTTGACTTCTGACCCTTAGGGAGGGAGATGGAGAAGGAATGAAGTCTGCCTTTCTGACAGCTTGGAGACTGGAAACCCTGCAGCAGAAAGGCCAGGTACTGGTACCAGCATCCTGCAGAAGGGGGCTGAGTTTTGCCCTGCAGTCTGCACTGATGTCTGTGTACCTGGGCCAAGGCTCTGATCTGAATTGTGACTATCTGTTCTAAAACTAAATGAAGTATTTTTGTGCAAGGCGCAGCCGGTTCTTCATTTTTAAGAGAAGGCTGCTCCTGTTGTGGAGGAGTCGGTGGATCTGCAGCAGGCACAGAGGCTGCAGTGAGTACCAGGTCCTGCTGCACACATCCTCTATTGAAATATATCTGCTTTTCTTCCCCAGAACAGCACTAAATTTAAGTGTTCTACATTTGCTCCCTGTGCCTGGCAGTGTTAACATCACGGGGATCTCACTCTCCTGTGCTTCAGCTCCTTTCACCTTGGCAGGATCTGATCTCGAGCTGAAACACCAGTTTATTTGTTGTGGTCAAATTAGGCAGAAACCTTTAGCCCCGTTGTGTGGATGTTGTCTTCCAGCTGCCATCTGGTATGAAAAAGTAAGTCTGTAAAGACACATGGAAATGAGAACATTTCATAAAGAGAACGAGCAGTTAAAATCTTCAGTGAAATTCAGATGTGAAGTTTTGAGTCTCACAAGGACACATGTATTAGTCCTGTTCCTGCTTTGGTATTTCTCTTCATTTCTGGCCCCAGTGCACTCTGAAACTCTGCATACACAAGGTGCATTTTGGCCTGATACAGGTATGATTGTAAGCACTTCAGTATTGACTATCAGCTTTGTTTTATAATCTAGTTATAATGCAGCTTGAGCAACAGCACTTCCTCCATAGAGGAGCACTGGAAACATATCAGCCTGTCCTTCATGTCAGTCCAAGAGACCTGTTGGTCTGCCAGGCATGTTGGAGATTTAAGCAGGTTAACCTGGTCCAGCACTGTAAGCACAGTGTTGGCTGCCCATCCTTAACTCACCCTGCTGCAAAGCTATGCTTTGTGAGCAGCCCAGAGCTGCTGAAGTTACTCAGTGCTTCCTCTTTGCTCTGTCTATCTTGACTCAAACTAAACTAATAACATGTGCCTCACAGAAGTGCGATGAGCCTCATATCTCAGTAGGTCCTGACACAGTTTGTGTTGGTGGTGTTGCCTTTGGAATGTTGGCCATTCGAGGGTGGATGAACTGTACAAAGAGATATTTATCCGTCTTCAGAAATGAAGAGGTGCTTAGTTATTTGGATAATGTATTGAACATTTTCTCAGTGTGTCAGCAGTAGGAAAACACTGTTTCTATGCTATTGACGCATCAGCTGTAAGTTTGGCTTTCCTCACTGTTTTTTCCCTATCTTCCTTATTAAAGAAATGTCTGTCATCACTATGTAGATTCAAACACCAGTATAACCGAGCCACATCAGTAGGTATGAAGCAACCCATCACTGGGAAGCCTCACTACTGGAGTCTACACATTTGTTCTGATGTCTTCCTATGGAGACACAAGTGCCCAGCTTCAGCATGGGCCAGGTGCAAAGCCTTCAGCCCTCCAACTGCATGTGGGGATTGTGCAAGCAGCAGGAAGGAAGCACCTGCAGTGGGAAACTGCTGTCTGGCAGAGAGATGCTGCCTCCGGAGCACTGGTGGGGTGGCCTGGCTGGAGGGGCCTGGCACAGTGACCATGCCAAGCCTGGGATGAGGCTTTAACAGCACATCAGAGGCACTTCATCACAATTGTTCTGAATTTAAATTCCTTATCACACAGCTCCCATCTCTCAAGCTGGTTGCTGTCGGTACAGACCCTCCAGAGCAGGAGGCTCTGCAGCGGGGCTGGTGGCCCACCTGGATTCCTGCATAGTGAGGTAAGGCTTTCCAAACACTGCCGCTATTATCACTGCCTCTGCCTTCCTTATTAGGGCGGGCTGAGGTTTCCATTCCACCCCAACCACCTCAGATGAATCAGACCATCACTGAGCCTGGAAATCTGCAAAAACTGCAAAATCATTCCCGTAAAATTTTCATCTAACCCAAGTGTTTGGAAATGTGTAAAGAGCAGGGAGGACAAGGCTGCGGTTGCAGCATGGCAAATTACCAACATTATCTTCATCCATGACTGGATTTGCCGCAGAATCATAGAATATCCTGAGTTGGAAGGATCAAGTCCAACTCCTGTAAGTGTGTCACTGTGAGGACACCATGGTGTCCCCAAGGAGATGTCACCTTGGGGGTACGGAGGGGTCCAGGTCCCCCTTGGGCAACTCAGTACCAGACAGATCTGGATGGACTGGGGAGGGTCCAATGGAGGGCTGCCAAGGCAGTGAAGGGACTGGAGCACCTCTGCTATGAGGAGAAGCTGAGTGCTGTTCTGCCTGTAGAAGAGGAGGATCAGGGTGATCTCATAAATACCCAAATAGAGCCTGCCAAAAGGATGGAGCCAGGCTCTTGACACATGTAGTTCTAAGGCAGATTTAGGTAATGATAACCTTACACATTTTCTGGCAGTGATATTTGTATGCAAATTACTGTGATGTAAAGTGTTAATTGGTAGATTTATGTTTTAAATGCCATGTGTTAGCATCGTTCTCTTTTGGAATTTAACCAACAATTTATTGATTTCTGTGTTACATAGTATTTTATCACTTGTAGGTGCTGTCTTGATAAAGAGAAACTTTAGTTTCCTTAATCAGCATGGGAAATGGGAAATATGTGTGAAAACGAAAGAGTTAATTTTTAGTGTCATTGCCAGAACAGAAACAGAACTTTCCTACCGCTCATCCACTGCTGTTCCAGTTGGGTATGGTTGTCCTTTTTCGCTGTCCATTTTCTGGATATGTGTATGTAGTTTCAAAAAAAGTGACAGATGTCACTTTGAAGATGGATGAAACTCTTCCAGGTATATTTGCTTATTAACTGCTTATGAATAGTTAAGCATTTCCAGAAGAAAAGTGCTGTTTAAACTAGGGGTGTACCCAGTTGTAGTTTACAGTTGATGTGATAGGAGTAGTGCATAAATGATCTTGAGTTTGTCCCATGAAAGAGTGAATCGAGTGCTAACATAGTGTCTGAGTTGAAGGTTCTTCCAAAAAGAAGGTTGACATCTCTCATAAACATGACCCAAGATGTCTTTTTGCACCCAAGAAGCCTCAGGACTTACCTGCTCTGTGTGCTTTTCCCCTGAAAATATAAAAGCTTTGAAGTATTTCATATTTCTCAGTTCTTTATGGAAACTGGCTTTTTAGAGTATGGCCCCAGCCATCCAAATGGGAGTGATGATGTCCAGTGGGTGTCTGCCAACATTCAGATTGCAGAGAAAACACTCAGTTCCTATACCTGGGCTGAACGAAGAAGGATATGAAAATTTTATCATTTATTCAACTACTGAAATGATCATTGTCTCATTCCATATTATGGAAATTGTCATATTTAAAAAATTACAGGTACATGTTAAAATGCCAATATAGAACTTGCTGACAGTTGTTAGTTGCATTGCAAAGAGTGCATAACAATCCATTTTAACTTTTTAACTGCTTTTTGATCGCAGTTCATTAAAAGCAGTTCATTAAAAACAGAATATAAAGCAAACAGACCAATTTCACCTGTGTAGTCTTATATTCTATAGATAATTCCTGATGCATCTCTCCTTGAAGAGGAAAATCTAACTGTAGGACTTCTTGTAGAGTAATTTGCATCAGCCTGATCCCTCTGTTTCTTATAGCAGTTCTGTGCTGCTGCCAACTCAATTTTAGAGCCATTATGCTCAAGTGAAATATAGTAATAATAACTTCACAGGCCAAGAAATGATATTAAATAAGCACTGCAGTAGGTATTCCGAAGTCATATATGGAAGAAGTGTTCACTTGAACATTTCTTCATAACTTTTGAAATTAGAATTGAAGAGTGTACTGGGTAGGAAAGGCTTTCCTAGAATCATGGAATGGTGTGGGTTGGAAGGGAACTCAAAGATCATCCAGTTTCAACCTCCTGCCATGGGCTGGTTGTCCCCCACCAGCTCAGGCTGCCCAGGCACCATCCAGGCTGGCATTGAGCACCTACCTGGATGAGGCATCCACAACCACTCTGGAAAGCCCATTCCAGCACTGTTAACCACCCTCCCTATGAAAAGCTTTTCCCTGACATCTAATCTATATCTCCCCTCCTTTAGTTTAAAATCATTCCCCCTTATCCTATCACTAACTACCCATGTAAAAAGTTGATTTCCCTCCTGCTGATAATAGTTGATTTCCCTCCTGCATCCCTTTAAATACTGGAAGGATGCAATAAGCCTATTTCCTAGAATATTAATGGGAGGGTTTGATGCTGATGTGCACGAAAAGCTCATGATTTTAGCTGCTTTTTAGTGCCCAATGGGTGCCACAAAGAGCTAAGTCATGGTGCTTACAGCAACTCATGGCCCCGTGCAGCATATATTGTACCAGATCCAAAGCAGACTTACAAATATTTTAATATATGTAGTGCTTTGTCCTGGATGAGATTGTCCTTAGCCTGCAGCCGTCTTGGAAGATGTAGTTCCTGGTGAAAGGAAGAGTTCATCTTTGGGGGGGATGGGCAGCTCTGCTACCTATGTTAGGGAGCAAACCAAACTTGTGAATAGTCTGGATGCTTGGGATCCACCCCGGAATTGTTCTCTATAAAGCAGTAAGGAGCCAGCAGATATATGGTGCCTACTCATGACTGCTGACTATATTCAGTATCATGCAGAAATTTCTTACAGAATCTAGTAGATATCTTCATTCCCTACTGTTGCTGCAGAAGTAATGCATGTGTAACCAGAGCCTAAATGGACCCTTCTGTTACAAACAGTTGTACAGCCACGTTGCTGTTGTGCATGAGAACGGAGCCTGGAGACAAATATGTGCATTCCTAAAATGTACATTGCTTTAAGGCCTGATTAGTTTGAGACTTGGGTCACCCAAAGTGAAATACTGCATTAGATGTAGATTGGGAACCAGATTCAGAAGCATCAGAGAAAGCTTCCAGTAGAAATATTAAAGGTTTCAGAGTAAGGAAGTAAGTAGAAACATGAACAAATGTCTCAAAATAATTATCACCAGTAAAATGGAGGTGGATGAGGAAGGTGTGGACCAAGCAGGCAGGGCAGGTGACCTGAGTGGGGTGAGAAAAGGCTCTGGTAGGAGAAGCAGCAGCCTCCAGGAGTGTCCAATCGTGAGGATAGGGAAGAGTTGTCCTGACAGTGTCATGCCTCCTCCTTGGCTGAGTTTTAAGGAGGTTTGTACAGACTTAGTCCAAAAATTGGAAAAGAAAGTGACTTTCCTTTCAGCATACATAAATCATATTCCCAAAACACCATTTTCATAGTGGAAGGAAAACTCTGGCTGTACATGCATGACCCCAAGTGCTCCGTGCCCCTTAGCAGTGAGAGAGCAATCTTATGACTGTTTGGCTTCTGAGCACAGATGTCCCTGGTCAGAGTGGCCACGGGGAGCTGCCACCCAGCCTTTCTGCCTGGGGAAGGGGATAACTTCATTCCATAAATATGATTTTCAGAAATCTTGCTGGATTCTCACAACTGCCAACACAGCTTTGCTCCAACTCTCTCTTGCACTGGAGAGGGGAAAATATTTGGTTTTGTATTTAAAGCAAGGAATAATCTGTTCTCTGCATTAGGCCAACTGAGCACTTTGTGTGCCCGGAGCAGCACAGCATCAGGACTTTTGCTTTTTAAATTCACAAATCCAGGAGCAAAGTCCTCACTAATGCTGTGTGACATGCAGCTCGTCATTTGTCCACAAAGGCACCACCTGCATAGATACGGACCACACGTCACTCACAGGCCCCCACCTGCCATATAGCTTCTATGTTCCTTTTCAAGGGCTCTTTTTCTAGTTGCAGAATTGTTGTTCATTTACAGGAGATGTTAAGTAGTTCTCTAAGAAATAAAATTTTCTTGCATCACATCAATGAGGCATGTCTCGATATCAACATTTATTTTAATTTTCAGCATCTTTTTATACCCAGTGGGACCACAAGTTCTTCAAATCAGTATGACAGGGCTATTAACCATATGTACTTAGTGAAAATGTCATTTATGCCCTTGGTTGCTTGCTTTTCAAAGAGACAGCAGGTTTCCCCACGTGGTAAATGGGTTAATAACAGTAAACACTGAACACCCCCCCCCACCTTATTTATTTATCTATTTATGTATTTAACTACACATATTAAATAAAGCCAAAAACTGACTCTGAGGATGGTGTTATTCAGGACAGCTTTGAATTCAGCATCTCATTTAGCCAGCATACTTTGACTTATATAGAGAGTTAACGTTTGCTCTTCAGAAGCTGAAGCCTTCCCAAAAGGTCATGTTTCATTTTGTATTAGACATGCCATGTTGGCTTTCTGCTCATGGTTTTCTTGCACGTATGAACGCTTAAGGTAAAATGCTTTCTACTTCCAAAAGCAGCAAGTGTACAGACATTCAATACAAAAATGTTTCCTCCGTGCCTGTTTCTGGTCAGCAGGAATTTTCTCCCTCTCTGCAAAGCAGCAGGGTAGAGGAATTCAGGCTGATTTCTCCAGGTTTCTGTCCCAGATTCTCCAGAGAGCAATGACTATCACAGAAATACAGAATTCTTCTTAACTTGCAGCACCATGCCCAAACGATTTGCCTGCTTAACTCATCACACCGATCTCTTTGTTTTTATGAGTTCTGGGAAATCAAAACACAACATAATTCTGTGTTGGCGGTCGTAACTTGAGGCAGATGAAAGGCAATGTACTTGCATGTCCTCCTGCCTTACCCAGGTCCAGAACTGCAGCTGGGCTGAGCTTTGAGGAGCGGTGCCTGTCCTGCACCTACCAAAGCAAGCCAGGATAGAGTGAGGACAATGGCACGTGCTTCATCGTGAGTACTCTGGTTTCAACATAGCTGGGAGCATACAACATTTAAAAATGTTGTATGCTCCCAGCTATGCAGTATGAAATGTTCTGTGTTAAACTGTTACCCCTCACTACAGGAAAGATATTGAGGCCCTGGAGCGTGTCCAAAGTAGGGCAATGAAGCTGGGATGGGTCTGGAGCACAAGTCTTATGGGGAGCAGCTGAGGGAACTGGGATTGTTCAGTGTGGAAAAGAAGGAGGCTGAGGGGAGACCTTAATGCTCTCTACAACTGCCTGAAAGGGGGTTGGTTTGAGATGGGGGTTGGCCTCTTCTCTCAGGTAACAGCAATGAGAGGGAATGGCCTCAAGTTACACCAGGGAGGTTCAGACCGGATATTATGAAGAAATTTTTGTCAAAAGAGTGGTGATGCACTGGCACAGGCTGCCCAAGGAGGTGGTGCACTCACTGCCCTTGGAGGTGTTCAGGAGCTGTGGAGATGTGGCACTGAGGGATGTGGTGAGTGGGCATGGTGGGGTTGGCTGGGGTTGAACCAGGTGATATTAGTGCTCTTTTCCAGCCCTAATGATTCTATGATTCTGTCTAAATGTGTAACACTGCACTAGTTTACACTGGCACAGCCCCAGACACGCATAATTCTGGAGTGCCTGCGATATAAGTTGAGGTCCGCACAATTTTTCAGTTTATCTGGATTTAAACGGGTTGGATGTTGTTGAACTTTGCAAACCTGGGCAGTTTTGTTCACATAAACTGAGGAATATCATCATAACTCAAATCATGATAAAAAGATTTAAGCTACAATGCAAGGAAACAATTTGGAGAAGGAGCAGAAAATGCATGTGTGTGTTCGTTACTGATGGCGAAACAACGATGCTACAGAATGAAATGCCATCTTTCACCTATCCACCAGCAGCAGGTGACTTCAAGTTTTTTGCAACCACCTTCAGCTAACTGCAGTCTGAGGAACAGTCTTTTCACTTCTCTGAAGGTTGGTGGGCAATTTAACTGAAGCGCATTTAGCTTAATGGCAAGTAAAGAGTGACTTTTTTCCATGAGTCCAGACCATAGTAATGCATTCCAGGAGCAGCTGCTGCTCTATGTAGATGCAACCACTACATGAAATCTTTGTCCATCACGCTGATGGACACATGGATCTGCCTGAAGACTGTCTGCACCAGCATTACAGACTGAAGGAACACCCAACAGGAAAGCACAAAGCATCTGAAAATCCAAGAGAAAACGCAGAAGAGACTTGGAAGAAGTCTGAAGAACAGGGAAAAACCCTCTGAGCTCATCAGCACACTTCACCTAGCACAGGGGAGACACACACATTTTCACATAGTTCTGCAAATATATCAGTAAGCATAGGAGGAAATCTACCTAAATTGTAATAAACTGAAAGAATTTGAAAGATCCTAACTTCTAAATGCAAGAGATAGAAAACAAAGCTGCCTGTAGAGGGTCCAGCCTGGTGTGTCACTGATTGCAGAGATGGCAGGGAGTGCCCTTCTTCTCCCAGCTATGGGAATCTTGTTCGTATGGGTCCCTGGGCAGCTTGACTTGGTGGGTGGCAACCAGCCCATGGCAGTGGGCTGGAGCTCAATCATCCCTTCCAACCTAAGCCATCCAATGATTCTATGAGAATCTGAATTGGTCATCTGCTGCCGGTAGCGGTGGAGTGATAGAGAGGTTTTGGAGGGTGATTCAGCCCATCCCAAGATAGGAATTTGGTGTGATTCATCTCATCCTGAATACAAGCACCTCAGTTCACCAGGGATTAATTTTGCAATCAAAATCAGGGGAACAGAACTGCATCGGTTAGATGAGAAAGCTTTGGAAGTGGTCTGCAGCTGTAGATCCATTTTGTGTGGGATTCAACCAAATGCACTGCAGGGCATTCAGAAATGAGCTATCCAAGCTTGAAGGTGTTGCCTTAGGCTTTCTTTGTCATCAGTGAAGAACAGGCATCTCAGTAGGGCAATTCATCCACCCACAGAGCTGGCGGGCTGCTGAGTCACCCTCTGCAAATGCTTGACATCTTCTGCCTGGGCAAGCCAGTGTCAAGAAAAACTGGCCATAAACTGTGTATTGCTTACAACAAGATTAAACAAACAAACAAACAAACAAATAAGTATTTTGGGAATACAGAAAATATCTTCTGAATTAGAAATAGGGGGGTTTGGTAGTGCATGGAGAACCTGGGACTGATTTGGTGGTAGAAGTCACACTGCTGAGAGCAGTGGGAGTTAGCCCAAAAGGAAACTGCTCATACACTGAACACGTACAAACCCGTGGGGTCACTGATTCCAGGAAAAAACAAGGAATGTATCTCCCAGCACAGCCCTTTAGGATGGGGCTTCAAAGGCGTTAGGCCAAGCTGTTGGCATGGAGTGGAGGGGCAGCCTCAGGTCAACACTTGTGCCAAAGTGTCTAGCTGGGAGCTGGATGTATACAGATATACATATCATAGAATCATAGAATGGCCTGGGTTGAAAAGGACCACCATGATCATCTATTTTCAACACCCCTGCTATGTGCAGGGTTGCCAACCACCAGACCAGGTTGCCCACACAGAGTGAGAAGTCAATGGGACAGCATGGAAGAAGCTTCTGAGGTTCCCTTTGTGCCCCAGCATCCGGATTGATAGAGCTAAACTGCTCAAGGCAGTTGAACAAGAACAAAGAGCACTATCTGCTGCCCTTGGTGGGACAAGAGCCCACGGTGCTGGGCCATGGGTCATTCCTATTTCCAGTTATGCCAGGGTGAGTCTGTGCTTGTGCGCTCAGAGTTTGGAATTTATGTTGGTAAAAAAAAGAAAGAAAAGCAGTTTTACCTGAAATAGTTATTTGTGTACTGGAAGTTCATTAGGATGAAGCAGGTGTGGCCAGGTGGTGGGAGGTGTTAGTTGCAGAAGTGCTCAGTAAATGCTGCACGCTCACATGCATATTTAAAAATGGCGTGTCCTCTACTTTTAAAGACAAAAGCTGAATTGTTGTTGTCTTTTTATCATTAAACTGCATGCAAAATCACTGCACAGCAGTCGGAAGTGATAGGGAGCTGCAGGCTGAACATCAATCAACTGCTATTGCTGAAGTTGCTTAACCGTCTCCTATATCTGCTCTCAGAGCCTATCCAGAGGCCTATCCTGGCTGACAGACAGACAGACAGACAGACAGACAGACAGACAGACAGACACTAGCTGTTGTCTGAGCAGAGCTGAGAGCCCCAGGGGGGCACCTTGCTGGGTTTGGGTGTGGGCTTTGTGTTACTCTCACTGCAAGGACATTGAGGCAGCTTTAGATAAGCTTGTAACATCTCTTAAACCAAAGTAGTGGCATTAATTTGTCATAGAGCTCTAATTTTCTAATGAAAGAAGACAAATTAAAGGAGATTAATTTCTATTGACAGAAAACACATATTGTAATCTTTTCAATGAGGTTTTATTAGAACAGAATATACATTTTCAGCAGAACACACAGAGATGCAGCTAATTACACAGCCAATTTCCCAGCAAAGTTGTTTCATTTATTTTTGAGTAGTCCCAGTAATTTTAATAGTCCGACATATTAAAACAAAATTAAGCAAATGAATTTTTGCATGTCAAAGCCTTAGGAAACCAGTGTATAGCAGCTGAAATATATAATGCAGCTCAGTGCTGTTTATAAGGGTTCTGATTGCTCTGTTCAAAATAATTTCCTAGGCTGGAAAAAGGGGTTGCAAGTAAGCTTTTTAAATAAAAGGGAATATAGGCTTAAGAAAAAAATGGACGTGAACTGCCCATGAATGTGTTTAGACAGGAAAAAAGCCAGCCACCATCAGAAAAGTGAACTTTCAGAGCATCCTTCTAGAGGGAAAGATGGAGATGGAGGCTAACACTTCTGTGAGAGAAATATCCATCAGCTCAGCTCCGGCCCCTGGCGTGGTTCGCTGTGACAGCAGCAGACGATGATGACCTGGGAGCTGGAGAGGCTTTGCAAGAATGAGCAAGAAATCGAGGAGGAAAAAGTAAGGTATTCATGAAAGGGAGCGTAAACTCGAGAAGCTGCCTTCAGAGTGCCAAAACAACCCAAACTGCATTTACATAACCACAGCTTCCACCCGCCTCCACAAACCACAGACGACCTGGGACTGAGAATTAATTAATCATTTTGGGGCTGCACGGAGGAACCTGTCCCTGTCCCTGTGCTGGCCACCCAGGGCTGCAGCAGCCGCTGGGGTGGGGAGATGGGGGCTGTGGGAGCTGCTCCTCCTGAAGGTTTAGGGCCATTTTAGGGCTGTGTTAATCCTAAATTTAACTGTTGTCAAAGGCTTGTGTTAGATCCCTCTGCTCCCACACAGCCCGATGGGAGCCAGGAATAACTCCCTGAAGGTTGAATCCCATCCCAAGCACTGCCATTGGATGCCTATTTCCACAGTGCAAATACTAACCTCTGAGCCATCCTCGTGCAGGGCAGCAGCGCCATGGTGGGGGCAGAACTGCAGCAGGAGAGCTGGATGCAGCCAGAGGGACAAGGAGGGACCTCCTGAGGTAGGCTGAAAGCAGTGCTGTTATTTATTGCTCCTGCAGAGCCTGCAGTGCGGGTGTAAGGATGGCTGTGTTTGCTTTGGCTGCTGGGCTGACAAATGGGGGGTTGGGGGGGGGGGGGGGAATAAAACCCATTTTGGTTTGGATTAAATATTGCATTTTTGGGAGGAGAGGTTGTCACGAAGACTACAAACGGAAGAAGATAAAAGGTCTGTTCAAAAGAAAACCCTGACTGGAGCTGGAGGTGATTGTTTGCACTGTAGATGCCAGTAAGCAGATCAAAAAATATTTGAAATGGTGGCAGCTCCTTGATGTCAGCCTCCAGTCTGCACCCTTGTTCCTTCTTAGCCTTCAAGAGAGTGGTGCAGCCTTAACCAGTGCATGGGATGACCGGGACATGGAAGGCAAGTTGCCACCAAGATCTCCCATGAGCTGCCCTGTGAACTCATGAAAGGTTTCCCAAGGAAAAAGTGTCTGGATTTGGAATTTATTAATGATAATGGGATGTCTCTTCTCAACCAGTTGCCTGCTGTAAATCTTTTTTCTCGTTCTCTCCACTCTTTTTGGAGAGCTTGCAGCTGGACAGATGCTCCACAGAGGACCAGCCCTGGTGTAAAGGGCCTTCCCGTCATTTCAGAAGTGCTGACCAAGACAAGCTGAGAGGGATGAGATTTTTGGCGCAGAGATGTTTAAGTGGTTTCTGTTCTTTTTTTTTTTTCTTTTCTTTTTCCCACTTGTGGGAATGGAGTTGCTTTGTGCTATGAGGGAAATGTCGGTCACAGCCACATGTGGCATTTCAGTGCTGGAGGTGTGGGGGTGTGTGAAGGCAGGGCAGGACGTGGGTGGGCACGAGGCTCGAGCCAGCTTAGCACGAGCCAGCTTAGCCTCAGCCCTGCACAGTGCTGGGGGCTCAGATCATTGTGTGCCTGCTTAGCTTGTCACCCTCGTGTCTTCCAGGGAGCAGCCGTGCTGTGGGTGTTTGGATCTCAGCTTCGGACACACACACACGGAGACCATGGGAAACACGTGGAGACCATTGCCTGGAAATCAAACAGCCTGAGCCATGGCTGGGTAGAAGTGTTTCTTCATTTTTATGTTTTTTCCCCCCCTACTTTGCAGGAGGAGCGAGCCTCATCTTTATATTTTTTGATTTACTAATTTCGTTGGAACAAAAGTTGGAGCCCGGGATCTTAACTGTGGTGTTAATGATGTGGCAGGCTTGGCTCGGAGATGTTTATTTGAAGCAGGCCATCTGAGGTCCCTGCAGCACAGCCCAACCGCCGGCTGCTGCCTGGTCCCAGGTGGCTTCTCCACACGTTGACTGAAAATTCCAGCCTGAGAAACTTTTCCTGGCACAGGTTTTGTTGAAAATGGTACATTCCCAAAAAGAGGTTGAAAAAAATATTTTCCAGAGGAAAAAAAAATAAGCTTTATCAAAGCATTCCTACCTGCTGTGGGCAATGGGCTGCAGGAGGTGCTGCGGGCAAGTGCTGTGTGGACACAGCTCTATCATGGACTGGGAGCATCCCTGGAGCTCCCCGTGTCCTGAGCCCTTGGGAAAACTATGGAGGTTTACATGCCTAGAAGAAAACAGTGGAAACCCCAGCGTGCAGCCCAAGCTGTAAATGGTTACAGTGGGATGGTAGTTTGCCACAAGGGGAAAAGAAATAGATACTGTCCCCTTCAGTTCTCCTGCAGGATACACAGGTAATATTGTGTTATTCACAAAATAAAATAAAATAAAGCCTAACTCTGGCTTTTAGGATAGCTGAAAAAGTATATCCAATATGATTTACAGTCCCCAAAGGAGAATAGATGTCTTCCACTTGTGGTGATAGGGAGTTTGGAGTGAGCGGTTCCTGGAAGGAGGGAAAAGGGAGAGCTGCCCCTGTTGTGTCATCTTTTTAGGAAGAGTCATGAGATTGCCCCATGCCCCAGAAGGTGTTTCCAATCTGCTCAGGCATGCTTCCAGTGTGTGGGTCACAGCAGTAACAGAAAAAGGCTTGAGAGCAGTTGCTTCTTTGTGGGAGGGTCAGACAGAGCTGCATATCTCTAATGGATAAAGTTTGTTCTTCATTTGTGAGTGGTAGCAAGAAATACCTAACAGCGACAAAAACAAAAAAACCCACCAACATCTCTGAAAAGAATCCATGCCCAAGGTGCCTCTGTCTAGAGGATCACAGCAACCAAAGTGGGTAGGGTTGGCTGTTACAGTGAACAGCCTGGTAAAGCCATAGAGAAGTTATTTAGATTACTGACATTATTGGAACCATGTTAGAGCTGAAGCAAGTTCTTTCTGGCTATTATTAATTTCTGCATAGCAAAGAGTAAAAAAGATAAAGCTATCCCCCACATCCTCACTTTGTTGTAGCTGGGAGTCTGGTCCATCATTGCTTGAGAACTGAAACAGCATCATTAACCTGGGGAACTCTCACCCCAGGGTTCTGCTCCGTCTCTTTGCCCTACAGCTGGAGCCATTTCCATTCAAGAAGGTGCTACCCACTGGTGTTGTATTACTGAGGATTTGATCTGCAATATACATAAGTAATAACCAGCTGTGTTGCCCAGAGAGGTGGTGGATGCTCTGTCCCTGGAGACATTCAAGATGGATGGGGCTCTGAGCACCTGACCTAGCTGTAGGTGTTTCTGTTCACTAAGTAACCATTAAAGGTCCCTTCCAACTCAAACTATTGTATGATTCTATGATTTTATGATTACTGCATGGAATAATTGAACTACCCAGTTCCCCACTTCCCACGATACACCTGGACACGTTCTGTAAGACCCTGCTCTTCCACCTAGACCTACTAGATCCACATAGACCTGAGCATATTTTCTTTAAGGCCATCCCTCACCGATAGCTCACAACACTCACACAGCACCACTGTGCTTGGCCGAGTCTCCTGTGAATCCCCATGGGATGGAGAACTGTCACTCTGGTTCCTCGCTGAGAGCTTAAGAAACACGCACAAATCAACAGCCCCTGGTTGCTGCAAAGTGCAAGTCTGAAGAGCAGTCAACCAGAGATGAGAAAGGAGGAACGGAGCTGGCAAGGCTCACGTTTAAGCTGGAACAAATGTGATCGCCATGCCGATATGTTTCTCGTGAAGATAGTTTTGTTTTCTTAAGCAGCAAGAAGAGCTGGCTAGAAAATAGCATTTCTCTTTTATGAGGTTTTAGAAATTTCAGCATTTGGTTTTATTATATATGGTTTATTTATTATGTGGGGGGAAAACCACGGTCTCCGGTTTTTTTCTGAGAACTGAAGAGGGGGGCTGGGGCCTGGTGACAGGGACTCACCCCACCACACTGCGTCTGAGACTTATGGCCAACCCCTTGCTTGGTGGCAGGAGTTGTGGGGCTTCCAGGTCTGTCCTCCTCCTGCCAGCAAGGGCTAAACTGGGCACCATTTGTTCTCTTCAGACCAGGGAGCTCTGCACATGAGTGTATGATGATGTGAATTTGACAGCCTTTCCCTGAACAATGCCTGTGCTCTGTGTGGCTCTGCTCTCTGAGCTAGTCTACATCAAAACCCCAGATGTGGCACTTGCTCTGGTCCTTGCAGTGGCACCATTCAAGTCCTTTTGTGCTGGGACGTTAGCATCGAGGTGATGGGGTCAGGCTGAATGAAGTTGTGGCTGAAAGGAGGGCTGCTCCACAAAAGTGGCTTCATATCTTTGGCACAGCATCAATATGACACCAGATTGGAGGAAAGTGTCAACCTGCCTGAGAGTAAGAAGGCCCTACACAGAGATCTGGACTGGCTGGGTCGCTGGGCTGAGGCCAATGGGATGAAGTTCAACAAGACCAAGTGCCAGGTCCTGCACTTTGGTCTCAACCTCAGGCAATGCTTCAGGCTTGGAGCAGAGTGTCTGGAAGACTGCACTGAGGAAAAGGTCCTGGGAGTGTTGCTCAGCGCTTCACTGAACATGAGCCAGCAGTGTGCCCAGGTGGCCAAAAAGGCCAATGGCATCCTGCCTTGTATCAGAAACAGTGCAGCAGCTGGAGCAAGGAGGTGATGGTCTACCAGTACTCAGCACTGGTGAGGCTGCAGCTTATTGCTATGTTCAGTTTTGGGCCCCTTACTACAAGAAAGACACTGAGGCACTGGAGCGCGTCCAGAGAAGGGCAACAAAGCTGTGGGGGATCTGGAATACAAGTCTTATGAGGAGCGGCTGATGGAAACAAAATTATTCAGTCTGGAGGAGGCTCAGGGGAGGCTGTATCACACTCTACAACTCGCTGAAAAGGAACAGGCTACCCAGGAAGGTAGTGTAGTCACCAGCCCTAGAAGCATTCAAGCAATGTGTAGGTGTGGTACTTAGGGACATGGTTTAGTGGCAATATTGGTGATAGGTGGACAGCCGGACTAGATGATCTTAGAGGTCTTTTCCAACCGTAACGATTCTATGATTCTGTGATGTGAAGTCACTGTACCACAGCTAACTCTGTTTCTGCTTTTCCCTCTCTCTTCTGAGGGGCCACAGATCATGTACTTGTGTCAGCACCACGCACTCCATGCATTTCTCTTGGAGGAAGGATCAGGAAGATTTGTCTCCCATCATTCCATCACTACGACGGTACTTCCACATTCTCTTCTACATGGTGGACACAAGCCAACCTGCCTTTTACCGTCACGTTGAGATCCCACTGGGTCTGCTCTTTAACCATCCCAGCCCACACAAGGCAAATCTTCAAACCCATGTGTGATGATTGTGGGACCGCCAACCAGCAGCCATTTGTGTGTCCATCAGGCATTTGTAGAGCTTGCAACATGCACAGGGCAAGAGCAAGCCTGCAGCACTGGCACCTCCCAGGCATGGCCCCATCCATCTAAGCCTTGGCAGCTCATCAAGGTGTGTTGTACAGCCAGAGCTGGGGCTCTGGGTGTCTGTGGGGAGAGGTACAGCAGCAGCAAGCACCAGCTTGTCCTAGGATGGTGAAACGTGGCACTGAGGAGGTCAGGGCTGTGCAGGAAGAGCCAGAAGGAATCAAGGCATGGAGCAATGGTGTTGGGTGAAGCTCAATTGAAGAAATATGGGCTGGGATCCAGAACAGGTGCAGGATCACACAACTCATGTGTGCAATTGGGTGGGGAGGGGGAAGGACAAGCATCAAAGTCAGAAGGATCGTGAGGCCCCGCTTTCACGGTCTGTATTCGTACTGAAAATCAAGATCAAGCGAGCTTTTGCCCTTCTGCTCCATGTCCCTGGGATTTGATTTTGCCACAACTCCTCCCACAGTTAGCATCACCACCATTGCTTTAAAAATCCTTTTTTGTCTTTTTTTTTCTGATCCCAGTGAAACAGTCCAGTGAGATGCTGCTTGGGTTCCCTTTTTGTTTTTTCTCTGCAGAGATCTGATTTTGTTTAGCACAGTGTCATCCCCAAAAGCAGCTTCCTCTGAGGACAGTGCTGTTAATATTTTATTTCTAAATCATTCTTCTGAAACACAGCGCAGCTTCAGCAAGAAGCTCTAGTATTTCCCATCTGCCAGCAGAAATCCTGCCTGAGCCGCACTGCAGTGCATTGGATGATTCACTTTAGTCTTTGGATCAGAGAAGCTTCTTCACTCTGCTCTTGTGCTTCACCAGGGAGTAAATTAGGATTAAGAGACAGAAGCTTTGAGAGCAAGACCTCCATCATTAATACAGAGTACCTCTGTGCAGTGAACGACCAGGAGCAGCAGGAGACATGAGATCAAGACCACAAGGTGAGGTTAATTCATACCCAACTGACCAAGTCTCCCCCCAGGCTCAGGTGAAGCAGCTTGAGAAAGGACGGGCAGGCTGATGACACTCATCTCAAGCACAAGGTGGGAGGAGAGCAGGGATGCTACTATGTGGGCAACCCCTGCTCTGTGGTGTGATGCCATGCAGGATCAGCTCCATATCCCTTCCCACTGGGAAATGCTGCATTTGGACTGCAAGGGCTTGCTTCATTTGCCCAAAGGGAAGATTGGTGCAGCCTGCTGTAAACCTGATGGGGAACGAATGACTCACTGTGTCTCTGTAATTATGTTTGCTATGTAGGATTTCTTTCTTTCTTTTTTTTTTTTTCTCATTTAAACAAACTTAATCCAAAATCTCTACTGCAAGTACTGAATGTCTGATGGCTCAGTTCTTCCTGAGCATTAAGGTTTTTCGCAGTGTCTCCCAGTACAGTCAAGACCTCATGGCATTCTCATCCTTGGGTCATCTCCCTCCTTGGGACACCTCTATCCTTGGGTCATCTCCATCCTTGGGGCATGCCCTGGGTAACTGGCACCTTGGGGATGGTTGGGGAGCTTTGGCACTGTTTCAGTGAGCCTGAACTTGAGGACAGCCTTGGAGCATCCTAGCACCAGGAATCTTCCTGATTCACAAAGGTTCAAAGCCTGCACAGCACAGTTCTCCTTGTCGTTCACTACACATGGCTGCTTGGAGCAACCTTTGGCTGTGGAAGAGGGAGCCGCTGCCTTCTCAAGTCTGAAGTTTTTTGTTTAACTTGGTGGCTGGAAGTTCCTCATGGCTGAGTTCATAACTTTGAAATCACCTCCTGAGTACGGTAAGCTGCCAAAGATGATGGTGGTTGGAGTTGGTCTTCTGGGAGATGAAGCTAAAGCTGAGATCTCTTTCCAATTGCCTCACCTGCGAGGCCTTGCTATGCCCAAGTGAGCTGGCTGTTTGCCTGTATGAGTTGGAGTGATCTGGAGCTTCACTTCTGAAAAGTCTTCATTATAAAACAACTGGAAAAAGTGAAAAATCTGATAAAATGGTGCCATGTGTGAATGTCTGTTGGAGCTGTGAACTCTGTAGTAAGGCTTCCTTGCAAGATGGCAGTGTAATCAAGGAGTTGTTTACTCTGCATTTTCTTATGCTTGGCACAAGGGACTTTCCTGCAAAGTTCACCTCAGTGGTATTCCATTCTCTTATGGTATCTATTCCCTTTCTGAGACTGAGTTGATCGTAGCACAAATCCCTTTGCTGGTGCCACCTTCCCCCAGGTGCTTTTGACTCAACGGAAAATGCAGGAAGTCCCCCACCATCCTTATCAAGATGTAACTAGCCCAGACACAGATGCATCACACCATTTCTTCAATTCATATCACTGATGACTCAACCTCCATTCACCATCATTCATGCACGAACTGTCTTGCTTCCCTTCCCCCTGGCCAGAGTCTCTACTGTAACCTGCACAGTTCACTGAGCACTGGGCTCAAGAGGTGCCCCTGCTTCACCCTGGCACTGCCTGCATAGGGAAAGTCAGGAATGGAAGCAGACAGCCCGGCTTCCCCCTTAGTTTCATGCTTGGCACAAAGGCATTGGGGAAGCCTCCATCACACTGCTGTCACCTGTTGGAGGCGATCTTAGTGGGTCACTGCTGACCTTCGAGGAATTCCAGTGGCCTGTCCTTGTTTTTCCCCTCCATTTCACTTCCGTGGCTTTACTTTCCCAAAGACAATTATATGACTCAGGAAGACAAACGCATACTTCACATACCTGTGGGAACCATAACGCCGGTAGGTGGGTTAGAGTATTTTGAAGCTCTTTGAACGCACAAGAGCAGCTGAATTCCCGTGACTTACCTACACAACCCAAAGCAAGTCCAGGCAATGGCTGCATAGTTTTCGTGGAGCCCAAGGAGGGATAAACATCTCCCTGAAAAAGAAAGCTTTGGTCTTGCAGCACAGAGGCACAGAGACTTTCTGTTGCTGGAGAAATCACAGACATTTCTGAGGTAAGATCTTCCATTTTTATTTAACTGCTTTTTGAGAGATGGAGTACAAAATCAGGCTGGAGCTGGAAGGTTTCCTACTTGTAATGCAAAAAAAAAACCAAAAAAAAAACCAACAAAAAAAAACCATAAAGGAGGTCCAGTGCTTCCCAAGAGGTACGTGAACAGCATGGAGAAATTACAATCTCCTAACTAGATAGGTGATTATTATGGGTAAAATAACCTGGCAGATAATCACTTGTGAAGATAACTGGCAAAAATGAGGTGTGGTGTGTTTGGTAGTCTTAGTTTAGCACGGGCAGATCTGTAGAGGATACAAAAGAATGCAATCTTCGCTTTAAGTGCTTTAACATCTGAATCGCTACGTTACAGTTTAATTTGCTGTATTTGGAAGAAAACAGAGAAGAGGAATTTTATTCACTGCAGAAGCTTGAAGGACCCTACAGATCTTAAACCACCCAACCTCAGGCAAGGGGCAATTAGCACCTCAAGCAGCCCTGGGCATCCCAGTGTGTGCCTCGGGGCTGTTCCTGGGAGCTCCTGGGTTAAGGGCTTGGCTGATATTAAGGATATTCTTAAAGCTGTTCAGGCTACTGTTCTAGTTCCTGAGTATCTATGTAGATATGTGTCCCCAGCTGGGATTGAGCTACATCAGTGAAGTCATGTCATGCAGACAGACATGTAGTTATGAATTGGTTTTTCATCCTTACGGCATGCCCAAAGGAATGTAGAGGAACTTCTAGCTCCTGCCCCCACCAGTGTGGGGAACTCAAGACCATCTGCCTGAAAAATAACTCCCCTGATACCAGACTGGGTAAGAGGCAAGGTGACAGCTCTTTTGGCAAAGGCTTCCTTTGCAGAAGATGATGTGTTTCACAGCTCCTGGATGGGATGTTTCTGTTGAGGTGAGGGGAGTGGCACGACTTGCGGAGGATCCTTTCCTGACACATCTGCTGTGTGTAAGCCCTCAATCCTTATGAAAAAGGCTTCTGTCCTGGGGACTGGGGAGCCTACAAGTGCTTCTTGGCTCTGGGCTTCTCCTGTAGCTGTTGGAAGATCAGATTAATGATGTATTAGTTCAAGATAACTACCATGAGATCATGTAATTAACTTGTGATTATGCTCTGCCAGTTGGCTGAAACACACTTCTTTAAAAAAAACTCCAAGTCCAGCTACAGATAGATCTTTTTGAATGATGGCATTAACAAACAGCTGATTAGTCACCCTTTGAGCTAATTAAAGGACTCTTCAGGGGAGTGGCAATGAAGCAGAACAGCAGGATGGCCAATGTTTGTCCCAAGTCCCTCAGATTGCCAGGCTAGGGTTGATATTCATGCCCAGCCTCTGCTGTGGAGTTTGCAACATGAACAGAAACAGAAATTTCTCTCATAAAATCGTAGAATGGCTTGGCTTGGAAGATCAACTAAAAATCATCTAGTTCCAGACCCCTCATGTCCTGTCCTGTTCTAAAATGGTGCCTGATACTCAACCCTGCTCTCCTCACAGCTTATCTTCCATGCAGACCCCACCTCAGCTGTTGTGCAGCTCTTCCCCAAACCCTGTTTTTTGCACAAACTGGAGCACAAGACATTCCCTCTGTCTGCCAGAAGCACTTCTGTGCAGTGCAGGTGATAAAGCACTGGCACAGGCTGCCCAGAGGCTGTGGGGCCTCCTCCTTGGATATCTCCAAAGCCTGCTTAGACATGGCCCTGGGCACCCTGCTCTGGGTGTCTCTGTTTGAGCAAAGCTTGGACCAGATGGACCCAGAAGTCTCTTCCAATCCTTCTGTGATTCTGTCATCCTCCAAAATGGCCTCATGAGACAGTACCAGCTTGGCTTGGTGCTGCACCTCTGTCAAGGTGTCCCTCACTGCACCACTAGCCTAGGTGGAATCCTGCTCCAAATGTTTCTCACGTGAGGTCTTCAGAAACTAATGTAAATAAATATATCACTAAACTACAAGTCCTTGTATGCAGACCTCTGGGGGCTTAGGCCGACAACATGACCACCAACCCTAACCATGCATTAAGTGAGGTGGCACAAGCTTCTCATGGAACTGTGCCCTCCTTCATTCCTTGTGCAAGAAAGAAGGACCAGAAATGTTCAGCTTGACCATGCAGGTCAGCTGCAGACTGTGGCTTCTGTCAAATGCCACTGTTCTGTCTTTCCCATCGAGTAGATAGTTACAGATAGAGCTTTTTCAGCAGCTCTGGAGCTGAACTGTAAACAAAGAGATACAGTAACTCAGATAAATGGGAGATCCTTCCTGCAACATCTCATGTGGGCTCAGCAGTTACCCATTTTGGTGAGCCATGAAGATGGAGCAGCTTTTGAGGGCAGTGCTTGGGTGAATGCTGCCAGCTTCTTCTTGTCCCCCAGATCAAGCCCTGTATACTAGAGCAGAGAGAGCTTGATTCTGTAATCTCTCGTCTATCTGGGTTAGTCTCAAGTCATTAACTTTTATTTTCCTCTGCTCTGGTCATGTGCATTCTGCAGTTTATGGTACTAAAGAAGTAATTCCCAATGCAGCTGCTGGATGCTCAGAGATGCTGTGTGGCAGATTGTTTTAAACTGAAAATATTCCCAGTGAGGAGCCTGAATGAGGCTTGCCCACTCCCAGCCGCTTCCTACAGATCAGAGGGGCTGTAAAGTATTGCTGAAATGGTCATCTCAGCACGACACTGTTCTAATCTGCAGTTGGGAAGAGCTTTATAGGTCAGTCAGAAAAGCGACAGTGGTTCATGATCCGTGTGGGTGTCAGCTGAAGTGTAATGAAGGCTGTGAAGTGAATGGGGTCTTAACTTACCCCTCCTTACACTATTTTTTTAATATTGTGTCAGGATATCATGTATCTTGGCAGGAATGTTGTGTCTTTGCTCATCTTGTGCTTTTGGAGGACTGGGGGCTAGCTGTGGGTGTGTAAAACAAGCTCCCCTGCTCTAAATGGAGTCTGAGCACAGGATCTGTGTGGAAGCACTCTGGAAATACGACATTTGTTTTTTTATCTTCTTAAAAGATGAAAGCAATAGGTGCTGGCTATTGACTGCAACAAGCTTGAGCTCTTTGTGGAGCCAGAACATCATTCACAGCCCTGCCAGACACTGGGCTGAGTGGAGATGCCTCTTTCTTACCTTTACATTTTAACAAGACCTCTGCACATGCGCTGCTTGCGGCTGATGGGCTCTGGTCCCATGTAACCAGCAATTGGACTAGAGGGAATGGCCTCAAGTTGCACCAGAGGAGATTCAGGATGGGCATTAGGAAATACTTCTCTTAGAGAGTGGTGAGGCACTGGCACAGGCTGTTCAGGGAGGTGGTGGAGTCACCATCCCTGGAGGTGTTCAAGAAATGTTTAGACATTGTACTGAGGAACATGGTTTAGTGAGAAATATTGGTGGTAGGTGGATGGCTGGACTGGGTGATCTAAGAGGTCTTTCCAACCTTGGTGATTCTGTGATTCTATGATTCTGTGGTCCATGCCTCTTCCCTCCCATGCCAAATTATTTTTCTTTCTCCTGTACAGAATGAACTTTCTGCATCAGTTAAGTTAGAAATTGTACGTTTGCAAATAATTTTCTTTTTGATGGGAGGTCAGGGCTCATGCCTACATGATTTCATGCCTATATGACTGAGTAGAGAGGGACAGCAGGCAAAGGGCTGAGGCTGTAAGGTGGCTTCTATCTTCTGTTAGAGTAATGAGTAAATATGGAAAAGCCATTTAATCTCCTCCACTGTGTTGGTAAATTTCCCTTCCGCTTTTTTCCTCTCATACTTATATTGAACTTGCAGACCAACCTCTCCCTTGGCAGGTGGAAGGAATACATTGCCAACAGTACGCCTTTATGGGATGCCTTCCAGTAGTGGAGCTGTGCAAATAATAGGTTTTCCATTTCAGTGGCTGAACTGAAAAATAGAAAATATTTTTTGTTTTGGGTGACCTCCTAAAGGAAAATGTTTCCTTTCTTCTCCTGGATTTTCTTATTTCTTTTCATAGGCATTGCATGAGGCATTCTGGTTGGGATTATTTAGTGTTTTTCCTATCAAAGAAAAGAAAAGAAAAGAAAAGGAGAGGAGAGGAGAGGAGAGGAGAGGAGAG
>JAPSGF010000106.1:588308-647558 GCA_035772895.1 Perdix hodgsoniae
AAGAAAAGAAAAGAAAAGAAAAGAAAAGAAAAGAAAAGAAAAGAAAAGAAAAGAAAAGAAAAGAAAAGAAAAGAAAAGAGAAAGGAAAAGCAAACTGGGTCACTCTCAGGTGGAAAATGTCATTTGAAAGAACAGCAAAATATGTTTCATTTTTTAAATGTCAAAATGGAGCCTTGCTGATTCTCTCAGAATGCTTTCTCTTCTCTTTCAACTAAAACTGTGTATTCAACCCAAACTCACCGAGAGTTTCTGCACCTTGTAATTGTGCTTCAGGTGAAATTGCAACATCAAAAAACCCAATCACACCGCATGCAGCAGAGACCTGTTCTAGGTGCTGTTCAGCAAATGCATATGCACAAGAATTTAATTCTGCTTAATGAAGGTGTTAGTTAAGCAAGAGGCCTGAAAAAGTGACCTCTCACATGTCTGTCCAGCCAGGGCAGCACCAGCATGGCCATGATTCAGCCCAATGGGACCCACCTGCCTCACTGGGGCATCAAGTCTACCTGGAGCTACAGCCTTAACAAAAAGCATAGCCCTGTGATGTGGCTGGGAGTTACCCATGCACAGGAGATATGGGGGGGGAAGAGAGGGGGGAAATCTTGGCCACAGGGAAGAGAGCCCATTCATCTCTTTCTTTATCAGCTATATTAAACCATGACCTGGGCTGTATCAATGAGTGACCAGCAGGGCAGGAGAGGTGGTTGTCCTCCCTCTCCTCTGCCCTCATGAGGCCCCATCTGTGTCCAAGTCTGGAGTTGTCAGTACAGGAAGGATGTGGAGCTGTGAGTCCAGAAGAGGGTCACGAAGGTGATTAGAAGGTGGGAGCATCTCTTCTGTGAAGAATGGCTGAGGGAGCTGGGCTTGTTTAACTTGGAGAGGTCTCACTCTGAGGCACTGGAACAGGATGTCCAAAGAAGCTGTTGATGCCCTATCAAACCCTATTCAGTGTCTGGGTTTACCTTGGACAACATTAAGGAAAGTCTCTGTGGTCATCTCTTCTTCACCTTCCTGAAGATGAAAAAAAACCCTCAGTAGTGCCTTATTGTTGCATCCCAACACAATTCACAGAATCACAGAATCATTGTGTTTGGAAGGGACCTCTGGAGATCACTGAGTCCAACTCCCTGCTAAAAAAGGTACCCTACAGCAAGTTGTACAGATAGGCATCCAGACAGGTCTTGAATATGTCCAGAGGACATTCCACAGCCTCTCTGGGCAGCTTGTTCCAGTGCTCTGTCACTCTCACAGTAAAGAAGTTCCTCTCCATGTTTATATGGAACTTCCTGTGTTCCAATTTCTGCCCATTTTTCTTTTGTTCTATTGTTGCTCACCACCAAAAAGAGTCCGCCCTCATCAACTTGATTCTTGCACTCAAGATATTTATGAACAGTAAGGAGATCCCTTCTCTTGTGTGATTCCTCAATAAATTAATGGTTGCTGCTTCTGGAAGGGCTCCATTGGGTTACCAGGTTCGGTTCCTGCTTTAGCAAGGAGATAGGAGTTGCTGATTCCCTGCTGTCTCTTCCAACCCCTGCAATTCTGTGTGGTTCTATATGATTCCCTCCCAGGTCTGTATAATCTCACTTTAGGAAAAGGTGGATGAATGAAATGCCCCCCATGTACCTTTCCCATCAGGGGTGCACAGGTTCAAGAGGCCAGGGAGGGAAAATATGAGGCACCATAGCCCTGTGCTGTGACTCCCAGCCATGACTGATGCCCTTACAGTGCACCATCCTCCTTAAAAATAAATCTCTAATCATACAAATGTTGCAAGGGATTAGGAATTTCTCAGTGTTAGCAGGAATTGGAGAAGGTCAAGGGATCAGTAGCCTTTTGACCCAGTCAACAGACTTGTCAATGTGATAGGTTATGGCTTGGCAGAAGCAGATACTCCTCGCTCCAATACTCCCTCTTGAGTTGTGAGATTTTTTTTCTTTTCCTTTCTTCCTGAAATATTGACCTTTTCCCCTGTTGAGAAAAGCAAGAAGTGGTATGAAATAGGACAGACATTCAGTGTTTGTTTTTTTTTTTTTTTGGTTATTCTTCAGAGAGATTTGCAGGAGGCATTGCAAGCAGAGCTTTGATGCTGCTGATCAGAGATGGACCTTGGTGAAAACTGGGAGCTGGATGAAGCCAACTGGTTGTCTCATGGCGGGATCCATCCCTTTGTCGGTGTGAAAGGAGGTAGGACATTACTGTGGATCTTAACCTGTCCAGTGATGATGCTGGGAGCCTTTCCATGTCCTGCTGCCCTTCCCTGTGCTTGCGGTGGTCCTAGGGACTACATGGGGCTACTACCAGCATGAGAATGCTCAGTATAAAGGTGGGAAAGGTCTGATCCAAACTGCAGGGGCTGTCAGATTGATCCAGGGGCTCAATCTGCTGCTTGTCTTTATTCTTTGAAATAGTCTTCTGCTAAAAATAAAAAAAAAAAAAAAAAAAAAGAAGAAAATTAGAATTCACACTTTGGGGAACTCATACACCACTTGTGCTAGGTGTCACCACCCTAACTGTCCATGACTGCAGTCAGGGAGGAGCCAGGAGAAGAGCTGGTAAAATATCCCCTTCTCTCTTCAATCACATTTGTGTGAGACTGTTCAGGACAGGCCCTCAAGGACATACCAGCCTATCAGTGACAGCAGGGAAAAGGGCTGCTGGCCAACCCAAGCTTTCACACCACCTTAGCATGATACCAGAGGCTCTCTAAAAATTTCCCCAAATGTTCTTGGGGCAATGGGAAATAGCCAACAGACCAATCTACTCCATCAGTTCTTCTCTGCCTTATTTCCAAACAGCAGCTGGGATTTGCTTTCCAACCTCCATTCAAACGTTGGGCAGAAGAAGTCATGTGTGTTTCTCCACACCCCATTGCCAGAGGCTCGGAGTCCCCTGGGCCAGCCCCAGCATCACCTTCTTTTGCACCACAGCTGAGTTAGACAAAGAAATGCATGCATTATGAGTGCAGCCCAGGATGCAATCTCCCAGCTAAGCACTCCTCTGTAAATGTTATTATTTTAGAAAATTGCACTGAGTTTCTGGAATTTAGCAGCATTTGGGTATTGAATGCAATTCTGGAAAATAAAGAAATCCCCACCATCTCCAGAAGAGCCATCTCCCAGCCCTGCCTGTATTGAGGTGTGCATCCCAAGCAGCTCACAGCCCCTGCCTGCAGTGCCATAGGGCCGTGGGGTGATGGAGGGAATCCCGGGGGTCTGACCCGGCTACTTAGGGCTGGATCCTGTTGGGTCTCAGCAACCTGCAATGACAGGGGAAAGGCACTCACAGGGTGAGCCTAAAGCAAGTTTCTTCACCTGGCAACTGCACCTACCTCCTGAGCTGACTTTTCCAAGCATTTCTTCTTCTCCCCTCAGACAATGAACTTTCCGAAGGTGCACCAGCCCTGTTTGCTCAGGATCAGCTGGGTAAGTCCACATGCAATACTTTTTCATCTCTCTTTTTTCTTCCATGCTCAGTAGAGCAATTAGGAGATGACTCAGTTGAAACTCAGGGCAGATGCCAAATGCCTTCCACTGCAGAAATGCATCGTTACCAGCTCATTTTTCCATGTTGCTTTTGAATGTCATCCATCAGAGGGAAGGACTGCTCAATGTTAGAGGTGCTCAGCATCTTTCTGTGTGAAATGTGTGCAGAATTTCTTCCTGGTAGAGGAGTTGCCATTTGCCCAGTGCAGTGCTTGGGGGCATTTCTGAGATCTGGGCTGAAAACATAAGATCTGGCTGGCAATTTGTGACTCTCTGACACCTTGCAACAGAGCGAGGGTTTTTTTTTTTTAACCCTGGGAGCCAGAAGTAGAGGTGTGGAAAGCAAGCCTGACATCAGTAGGTATCTCTGAATGAATTAGAGATGGGGGAAGGAAATGAGCTGTGAGGTGGACAGGGGGACATCAAGGCACCAGTCCCTAGGGAAGCTGGGGAAATGCTGGGCTCAGATCTGTGACAGCCATGGGACTGCCCAGCATGGTGCCCATCACTACTGGCAGAGCACCAGCACTCCTCCCCAGGGAAGGATTCCCTTCTCTTCAGTTCACGGGTGATGGTTTCTCCACTGCTCTTGAAATCCATCTTGGCTCCAGAAAGGAAGCTCATGTGCATGTGCTGGGCTGCTCACTACATGAGGCACATGAGATAGGAAGGTAAAAGTCCAGGAGTCCTGAATGGTGATTGTTGTCATGTGCATCTGATGGAAATCACTGCTGCTAAGAGCCAGAATCTTGAAAAAGTCCTACAGATACCAGAATGCCCATGAACAGCATGATGCCTTGCTGGCTCCAGAAGGGGTGGCTGGGTTGGCAGCAGTCCTCACTGGCAGCTTCATACATACAATTGCATTTTAAAGATAGAGACTACGTTAATGCATCTGGCCACATGAGTGTCTAACAGGGAATGGGAATAAAGCCAGCAGCCTCCCTTTGGCTGCCTCATTCACTACCAGATTATTTAAAACAAATGAAGTTGCTTTAAAACATAAAAGAGCTTCCACCAGCTCTTTTTCTTCTTGATCTCCTGCAGCTCATCATCTTCCCTTGGCTAGTGCCTTCCTTCAGGCACATGTGCCCATTTCTTCCAGGTTTTGGCAAATGTAGTAACAAAGACAACAAAATGTGGTTGGTTTTAGTTGAGTAGCACATGTTCTAGATGTGCAAAACAAGGTTTATTCCTGGCTTCTTGGTGACACCTAGGCAAGGAGCAAGATTCTGGATGAGGTAGGGATGAGGGATGGAACATGGAACAACCTGGGTCCTGGCATCTTCCTTGTGCTAATAGGGGAATAGTCTGAGCCAGGCAGTGTGGGTATTTGGCTGTGCTGGTGACATCTCCCATGGCCTCCACACAGCCCCACTCCCAAAAACTCCTTGGACGCCACTTCCCTCTGCACAGACATCTCTCAGCCTGGAAAAGATTAGTGAAACCAGTGCTCGCATCACCTTACATTTCCATTCTGCCTTCCAAATGCAGCACAAGACTCCATCTGAGGTAGACAAAGCATGTCAGATAGCAAAATGAGTAATGGAAAACCGAACTCTCTCCTTGTCTCCTTCCCAGTGGGTGGACTTGCAGCTGGATCTGCTCCTGACCTTAGTCATGCACAGCTGCATGGTGCCAGTGCCAGGCGAGAGGTGGTGAGAACCAACACATGTCAGGAGTGAAGACCATCTTGGCTGCAGCTCAGACGTACTCTGTGCTGAAGGGATTCTGTAAGCCTGAGAACACCAAGTTGGTGCTCTTTTCTGGTCAAACAGGCCATCTAGACAGGCCATCTGGACTATTAGAATCATAGAATCGTTTGAGTTAGGTGGGACTTTTAAAGATCATTTAGTCCAACCCCGGGCAGTGAACAGGGACACCCACAGCTAGATCAGGTGCTGAGAGCCCCGTGCAGCCTGACCTTGAGTGTCTCAGGGATGGGGCATCCACCTCCTTTCTCTGCAACCTGTTCTGGTGTTTTACTAATGGTAACACCCTAAGACAAAACTGTAGTATCGTAACACAGCTTCATTACCTTAAAAACCACTGAGGATCCTTGCTGCCCGAAGGCAGGTCTCACAGACAAATCCAGCACCTTGCTTGGTGAACCAGCCCATGTTCAGGAGTCCCAGCGGCTTTCCCACAGAGTCGGCTCCAGAGTCACACTGCACCAAGGGCCGGAAAGGTTTTCTTGGTATCTAATTAAATCTGTAATTTCAGCCAGTTACACACTGTGCTGCCAAAAGCAGGTGTAAAAAGTTTGTTCACTTTCTCTTCATGTTTCACTGTGTCTTTTGTACTTGAAGGTTCTGACTTTAACACAGCTGCCTGTTTGCTGGATTAAATAACCCCAATCCCTTGTCTCGTAGGATGTCTTTTCTGCCTTGCAGTGCTTTTCCCTGCTCTTTCATGTTTCTCCATGCTCTGCATCTATCCCAAATTAGACGAGCCCTCCAGCTGCCATGCAAGGGCAGAGGGCTGCAGTGCCATCCCCTCGCTGCAAACTCTGCCCTTCTCTCAAGAGCACAATCCTGGCTCGTGCATAGGATCTGCAGGTGACACAGAGCTGCCGCTTCAGTTGGCACTTCTGTATGCACTCTTAACCACAGATCACCAACTCCCATTCCTTTTTCCTCCTTGGCAAGCCTGCCTCAAGCTCCAGCGCTGTGTCCAGCATGCTGGCAGTTCATCTCAGCCTGGTGTCCACTGCAAACATAAAAAGCTCTGCTTGGGCTCTGAGTCATTCCTGGATATGCTGAGCAGCACCAGATTTAGGAGAGGTTTTTGTGCAACCTTGTGGCATTAGTAATGCTCTCAGCTCTGAGAAGGGTTTTGAGCAGCCATGCAGCCATGTACTCACTGTCTTCTCCCTCTTTCTCTCTCTTGCTTGTAATACCGCATGACACAGTATAAAAAGCCTTACACATATGCCAACATATAGGACATCTGCAGTTCACCCTTTATCTACAAGATTTATCACCTCATCACAGAAGATTGATTTAGTCTGACCAGCTCTGTTCTTGCTGAATCTGCGCTGGCTGTTACCCATATCCTCCTTTTCTGCACATTTGCAAAGGCTTTGATTGTTTCGGTGTTTCCAAGAATGGAATTAACAATGGCTGGAAAATCCCTTCCTAATGCTTTTTTTTTTGCTTTTTTTTTTTTTTCCTTGCCTCTTAAAGGCTGGAGCTCTGCCTACTGTGCCTAACTTTTGGAAACCCCTCCAAGAGTTGCTGCTGTGTGACCAGGGCATGGCTCACCCATACCTTGAGCAGTGAGTGTATTTCTGGGCTTCCTGGAGTAAACTCACAGAGGGCATGTAGTGATCAGACAAGGGGTAACAGCTTTATAGTGATAGACTGGAGATTTAGACAAGGTATAAGGAAGAAATTATTCCCCATGAGGGCAGTGTGGCCCTGGCACAGCTGCCCACAGAACTGTTCTGCCCCATCCCTGAAGGTGCCCAAGGCCAGGTTGGATGGGCCCTGGGCAGCCTGAGCTGGTAGGTGGTGTAGGGGAACTTGGAACATGATGGTCTTTGAAGGCCCCTTCCAACTCTACACATTCTATGATTCTTCAGTCCTAAGCAGACAAGGGAGTCAGTGGTGACCAAGGGACAACACAGCTTCCATGAAAGCAGACACTGTGTAAACTGCAACTTAGAATCATGGAATCATTATGGTTGGAAAAGACCACTAAGTTCACTTAGTCCAGCCCCAACCCGTCCCTATCATGCCCACTAACCACTACTTTCAGGGCCACATCTCCACAATTCTTGAACACCTCCAGGGATGGTGACTCCACCACCTCCCTGAGCAGCCTGTGCCTTCATGGAGTGGAGAAGAAACACTTGAAAGAGGATATGGTAGAAGTACTGGAATTATGAATGACATGAAAATAAATAAGGAAAGGCTTGAAACAACCCAAAGGAAGTATGCCTTCAAACATCATACAATTACATTGTGCAACCCATTGCCACAGGATGTCCAGGGTGCCAAAAGTATGAATGGGCTCAAATAGTGATTAGAAAACAAAGTGGAAAAAATTGTCTATGAAGGGCCCTCAGACCCAATGATGCAGCTCAGGAAGTTCCTGCAGTGCAGGAACTGCTGGAAAATGGGCTCATGTACTAGAGAAAACATCATTTGTGTTTGTACTTTTCCTTATATGTTCTCTGCAGTTGTCTGCTTAGTGGCCATGTCAGAGAGAGGACACTGGGGGCTCTTAGATTTTGGGATAATGCAAAGTGGTATTTGTGTCTACAGCAATTAACCAGGAAAAAGCCACAAGCAGCCCTCACATCCTCTTCTTTCCATTCCTCTTCTCTCTGCTCTCCCACTGCTTGGCTGCTGGATTTCAGCAGATATGAGTCAGCCTGTGACTGCTGTGTTCCTTTTGTTCTTCAAATGATGAAACCAGAAGCTCTGCATGGTCCAACAGAGGAGCACTTCGTTGTCTTCTTGGCAGACCATGAGGAGGAACTTCTGGCCTTGGAGAAAGTGAGGTCAGGGAGGGAAGAACATGTGCAGATGGCTCCTCTGCCTCTCCCCCTTGCTTCCTCCCTTTCCTCCTCCCTTCCCTTCTTCCATTCCCTCATCCCCTACCACTTTTCCACCTCCTTCCTTCCTCATCAGAGATGGTTCTGCAGCTGTTCTGAATGAGCTTGCTGAATGGCAGAAAAAAAAGTCAGATTGAAAAAGCAGGGCAACCCCAGGCTGCAGGAAACGCTGCGTCGGTGATACGGTGTGCTGGGGGAATGAACACATGGGGACTGAATCCCATTGGACAAATAGAAAAGGAAGGGGAAAAAAAGCCCCGGTCCCTGCGCTGTTTGTTCCAACTGCTCAGTGGCCATCCAGCTGTTTCTTTTTCTTTGCTGCACTGACCTTATCTTGCACTGGAGCGAATTCAAGAGCCAGTGCTCTGCTGAGCAGCCAGTGACCGAGCAGGACAGGTTTTGGGGGAAATGAAAGCTCTTTGGCAGAGCTGGAAAAGCAGATGTGCAGAGAGATTCCTTCAAACACAGCACTGCATATGAAGCTCCTATTGGAGGGGACAGCAGCTCGAAGGGAAGCTGCTTGCAGGCATTTGGGGTTGCCGCAGGGCCAGGCGCCCTGGGACAATTATTCGCTGGCTTGTCGCGTTAGGAATCTGAGTGATTACATGCATGGGTGGGTGCAAATGTAACGAGCATCCATACCCGGGTGTGCCTGCAGTTCAGGACAGCTGGTCCCAGGTCTGGTGACAGCAGCAGTGCCCAGGTGCTGGAAGATCCTTCCTTCCCCATGCTGGGGAAGCTCTGTACCAAGAGTGGAGCTGCAGCATGGGGAAGGCAGAGTGGTGCTGGCCTGGTGCTGCTGCTGGGCATGACGCAGGTGGCCGAAGCCTTCCTGGTGGCATTCAGATGTACCCAACTACAGAGGGATCACAAAACTCTCTCTTCAGCTTGCTGCCCTCCATGGCTGTGCAGTTTATAGATCAAAGTGGACTCAAACAGGAAAAAAGGCTGTGAAAATCATCTGGAAAGCCATTCCAGAAAATGAAGGATGTGGGGAAAAAGTGCAAAGGCACCTTTAACTAGGCAGAAAAACAGGCTGTTTTCATTGGGAATGTGACAGGGTGGCTCATGATGTCCTTGCCATGTAACTGAGAGACAAGGCAGCAGGTAGTCTTGTTTCTTGATACGTCCATTCACCTCTGCTTACAGCCGGGCAAACCAGCTGATCCTGGTGGTCTTTTCCAACTTCAATGATTCTATGCTTCACCTGTGTGTGTAAATAAAACCTCAGTTCCTCTCCAGGGTGGATAGGAGAGGATGCTGTGCAACCTGAAATACTGAAGGCATGTTGTTCTGGTGAGCCAAGTTATCTGACTATCTATTGTCAAAGTTCCCCTTGATTTTGCAGAGAATTTAAGCATTTAAAAGTTTTAACCAGCTGTAGGAGGGGAGTTGCACTAGACGGCCTTTCAGGGTCCCTTACAGCCAAAACGATTCCATGACTTTAGAAGTGCGAGGGGGAGGCGGCGCTGCTCCCATCCCCTGCTCGCTCTCTAGGATGGCATTCAGGTCCCGCGAGCACCAGGCCCCGCCCCACGTATAAACCCCGCCCCCATGCACAGGCCACGCCCACAACCTACAGGCCACGCCCACCTCGCTAGTTAGCCCCGCCCCTTCTCCTGGCCCCGCCCCTCCGCTGGTGCCGCCCCCGCCCCGCCCCAGCGGAGCGCGCCCGGGGGCGGCGGGAGCGGCGCGGATGGCCGCGGTGCTGCCGGGGGCGGCGGGGCGCGGAGCCGGAGGTGAGCGCCGGGTGGTTTCGGGATCCGCGCGTATGCGCGGTCGTACCGGGCGGTGGCGGGGTGTCGGTGGGGCGGACGGCGCCGTGCCTGGGGACGTGGGGCGAAAGCGGGCTGCTCGGTAGACCCCTCGGAGCTCCATCGCCGTGCTTCTCCCCGAGGCGCTTGGGCGACTTTCTCTCCGCTTCGCCTGCAGCGGTGCGGGACGGCGGCACCCCGAGTGATGGGGAGGTGCTGTCCCGCACGAACGCGGCGGTAGGAGGAGGGCTTCCGACGGGGCTGTCCTCGGGCGGTGCTGCGCGGAGCCCCGCGGGGACCGGGAGCGGCCCGGCGCCGTCCCCAGCGGTCCGGCTCGGGGCTGGAGCCGCCGGAGAGCCAATATTTCTCCTGCACGGAGAGAGGAGGTCGAGTCCTATGTAAAAGCGAAACGCGTCGAGATAGGGGGAATAAAGAAATGGTACGCGAAGTGAACTTCTCCCCCTTCCCAGCCCTCCTGCCGGGCTTTGCGATTCGCGTTGAGCTGCAGGAAGGTCGCTGCTCGCCTGTTTTCCTCTTGCGATGGAAAGAAATGCGTTGTTGTTTTTTTTTTCCTTTTTCCTGGACCGGGAGCAGCTGCGGGGCCGGGGGCAGCGCGGGGCTGTGCTGCTGTTGGCTTCCGAGTAACGCGGCGGGGGAGATCGGTGGGACGGGGGCGGCTTTGGAGCTGGGCGGTGTGCTCGTCTTCCTGCGCGCAGCTCCTGGCTGTGCCCTGCTCACGTAGGGGTTTACGCGGATACCTGCGTGTGTGTATGAATATGTGGTCATTGGTAGTGAGCAGAACAACTCCAGTGCGGTTCGGTCCTCAGGGCCGGCACTCTCCCAAGCAAATCTCTCAGATAAAAAATGATTTTGTGATGATAAAATGCCATATTGAACCATAGGATGGCTTGAGTTGGAAGGGACCTCAGAGCCCACCCAGCCCCAACCCCCTTTCGTGGGCTGGTCGCCCCCCACCCGTCCAGCCTGGCCTCGAGCACCTCCAGGAATGGGGCACCACAGCTCTCTTCCATGGAGGAAGGATGTTAACCAGGCTCTGGTGAGGAGGCAAAGTCACTGTGTGCTGGGACGGTGCGTGGAGGCAAGATGTGCCCCCAGCCTTACCTCCCCATGGGAAGCACTGCAGGAGAGCAAGCGTGCCCCAAGGCCCCTGGGGATGGCAGCACTTGGGGTTGATTCTCATTTATATCCCTGTATAACGGCAGTGCCTGGGGGTCCCAGGGACAGTCCCTGTGCTGCTTGTCATGGCTCAGTGCCGAGCCCTCCCTCGGCACCAGGTCAAAGCGTGTGGTGCTGTGCCCAGCACTGTGGGCTGGCTCTGGTGTGATGCTGCTCAGGGCGGAGGCAGGAGAATGGGAGGATGTGCCTGCTGCACCTCCCTGTACTGGAAGCCATCAGAGGGCTGTGAGCTCACGTTCTCACTCAACTTTTTGTTGAAGCTTTATGCTCGTAGGAAGAGGTTTTGTTTGTGTGTTTCTTTTCTTTTCTTTCCTTTTTTCTTTTTTTTGGTGTTGAAGTGACTTTCTCAGCAGGTCGGGTTCAGGTTGAGTTTTATGGGCACAAAGGGGGGAGAAGATCTCAGCACTGTCGTCCTGCTGCACGTGAGGGTGGGAGCAGTGGGGTGTGCAGGGGATGGATGCTGCTCAGTCTCTCGGGAGCAGGAGCTGAAGGCAGTTACCTCCTTAGCACCTTTGTGAGTAGCACCTTTATTGCGTTCTTGCACTTTAAAAGCGGCTGACTGTAAATTGCGAGTAATGATTTAATAACAGAAGGCGCATAATTTTAATATATATTCTGGTGGGAAGAAGGCTTAATGTCTTTTCCCCTTAGATGAGGCGGTTAAGATAAGAATGAGGCAGCGGCTGTGTGTAGGGTTGGGTTATCGCAGCACTTCTGCAGTGGATGGAGCAAAGTGCTGGCTGTATGGCTTGCTGCCTGCGTGTAAAAAAGGAAAAGCTTGAGAAATATGAAGATACATAAGATAGAGTCCAGTGCCTGCGTTTTCAGTTAAAGAGTACTGTACAGTCTTTGTACTATTTTTGTTCAGTCCGTATCCCAGGCTCCTTTGTACGCTTGCAAGTTTGTGGGAATGACTCAGGGAGAAAGCTATTTAACCTAAAGGACACCACTGGCAGGAAACTGCCTGGAGAAAGAGCAGCACTGGGGACTGAGTGGGAACTGGGGGCACATCTGTGTGCTGAGGAACAGGAGCCCAAAGCTGCTCCCAAACGGGAGGAACTGGGGCACAAAATGCACATGTTAAGGCACGGCTCATGCAGTGTAAGAAGGGAGTTTTATGATGTGGTTGCTGGAAGTGCCCGGGAACTGGCCTTAATGATCCCAGTGTCTTTGCAGTCCTGGGTCCTGTTTCACTTCTGTTTAATTAATGGAAAGGCTTAAATATCTGATGAAAGCGATCGTGCCAGGGCATTTCTGTAACAAGATCACTTTTAAAGGCAGTAAGTACAGCACAGTTAGTTGTAGCTTCAGCTCCTGCTCGGTTGATGCTTTGTCCATGTCATGGCTGGTTGATGCTGATTCCCAAGCTCTGTGCCAGCCTTTGTGCTTCGCTCCTTGTCAGAGGGTTCCTTCCTGTGCTGCTTTGGCTCTGAGCAGCACCTCACCTTTTATCTCAGAGCAGCAACGCCAACACAAGTTGTAATCATGGCGCTTTGATCAAAGCAGAAATTTCAATTATTGATTCAATCCCTTGAATCCTTATTATAAACCCAGGCTGGCTCTGCATTGTAGACGCAGTCCTGTAGCCTCAGAGGTAAATTTGTAGCTTATAATAAGTAGAGACACGTATTTTTCTGTAAGCCATAGTGAAGCCGAGTTAAAAGCATGCCTCCTTGCTCCTCCTGGTGCAGGTTAGATGATATCCCGCTGCTATTCAGATACCCCACCTGCAGTCCACTTCCCCTCAGCGTGCCAACCTGGGAAGATGGAAGGGAAAAAAAACAACCCATGAATTATTAAAATTTCATAAAAATCACGACCCAGCGAGATGAAAGCTCTGCTGCCATCTGTGCCCCCTGCACACCCATGCACCTGATCTGCGGGCATCCGCTGGGCAGGCAGCCTGGGCCCCGCGCTCACAGCATCCATGTGATCTGCTGCCAGCTCTGTGAGCTGCCTTCCAAGGGTGGTTGCTTTGCTTTGTTCCTAACTCTGGGGTTGGCCGCTTTGTTTTTTGCTGAGGGGAAATGTATATGAAAATCAGTGCGTTGGGCTGAAGTTACATGGAAAGCGTTTGGCTATATATGCATTTAAATGTGGGGGTTTGCTGCCCCTGTTGCCTTTTCTCATTAACCTTTGTGTCATGGGATTGCAGAATATCCCAAGTTGGAGGAGACCCTAAAAGATCATTAAATTCAACTCCCAGCTCTGTTTGCACCACCCAAATCCAAACCCAATGTCTGAGAGCGCTGTCCAAATGCTCTCTCAGCTCCAGTAGCTGAGGACTGTGCCTGCTGCTCTGGGCAGCCCGTTCCATGCCCACCGTCCTGTGGGGCAGGACCTTTCCCTAACACCCAGCCTGACCATCCTGTGATAGTTTCCCCCGTAGTTCAGTGCTCTCTTTGGGTGATGGCCTTTTTGGAGTGGGAAGTGATAGTACCCATCTAGAGTCTCCCAGAGCTCTTTTAGGACAAGGGAACAGCACAGTGCCATGAGCAAAGGTTTCTGTGCCTTAGTTGCGGAGGGACTGGGTTCTTGTGCATCCTGCCCCGCACAGGGCTGGGTGGGGCATCTCATGTCTGGGACATGGTCGTATCCCATTGGGAAATCACAGCCCAGTCCTGGAGTGGCACCGGTGGTGCTTTGACTGTCCTCATGTTGTTTTCCTTCATCAATACTTTTCTCACTGACCCAGGCTAAGTGATGAGTGCTCCATCCTTGGAGATACTCGAGGTCAGGCTGGATGGGGCTCTGAGCACCTGATGGGGCTGTAGGTTTCCCTGTTCATTGTGAGGGGTTTGACTAGGTGGCCTTTGAGGATCCCTTCCAACTCAAACTGTGATTTACCCAGCAACAGGGCAAAAGGCATAGGTCTTCCAAAGGTGGAATGAGGTATTTATATTCCTTGCTGGCTTGGCTGTGAGACAGAAGGACAGATGTGGGCTTTGAAACGATGTCAGTTTTGTTCTGTCATTTTTGGATCCTCCTTACAGACCATGGAGGAGTTTATGGGAAAGCTCAAAGCCGCCTTACCTCCTTCTTCATTTCAGATGGCTGCTTTGGAAGGTGCTTGAAATACTCCAGTCTCTTTTTGAGCCGCAGTACAGCTTGGGAGATTATTTGGAGGACACCCACTGCTTCTATCTGGCAGGATGGAGGATTTTGGGAGCGGTGAATGATGGTAAAGGAGCCACATGGAAAATAGCTCCCAGTGCTGCATCAAAATAGCAGCAGGCCACGCAAAATGGGCATTTTTGAGGTGTTTTAGCAAAGATATAAGTCATAGTAGGTTGGCTGGAAGAACACCGCCTACTCCAAATAGCTTTTGAGGAGGAAATCTGCTTCCTGGAAGTGCTGCTATTGCTCTGAAGACGTGGCTTTCCTGTAAAGTCACAGCAGTATGCTTCCTATGAGGTTTTGGGTTAGATCCCTTTCAAAACCAGACCAAAACCACATCAGATACAGGAAATATTTAAGCATCTGTGGGTCCTTGCTGCATTTCCAGCATTAATCTTAGTGAATGATTCATTGAAATGGTTATGAATCTTGAAATGAATTGCGTAGCTGTATCAGGATGATATGGCGTAATTATGTGCTTATCTTTGACAAAGGAAACGTGAATGGGTGTTGGGCAACCACTGAGATCTGGGAGAATTGGTAGTGAGGCAGAAATCATAGAAGGTCTTGGGTTGAAGTTGACCTTGAAGCCCACCCAGCCCCAACCCCTGCCATGGGCTGGTTGCTCCCACCAGCTCAGCTGCCCAGGGCCCATCCAGCCTGGCCTTGAGCACCTCCAGGGATGGGGCACCACAGCTCTCTGGGCAGCTGTGTCAGGGCCTCATTGGAAATGAGAAATGAGGGAGGAGCTGGGCAAAGACTGACCAAGGCAGGAGATGCGACCATGTCTTGGAAATGGATGCAATAAATACTGGATATAGAGCTGAGAGGGTTGTGTCTGTGGACCAGATTGTGTATAGACACTGTTGCACTACAGCGGTGGTTCAGATCGATCGCAGCATGGTCTTACAGCTGTTTTTAGTTTTTTCCTTGGTGTTTTAAGTGCATGGTTGGTCAGCGTTCCCATTGGTTGTTAGCAAACAGAGGGTTTTGTGGAAAGGTTTTGACTAGTCGTGCTAACAGGTTTCCATAAAACTGCTGTTTCAACCATGCAGCATATTTCCCTCAGTTTTATCTTCAAATGAATTTAAAGCATTATATTCACCTAAAGTGTTACAGAATTATAAAATTGGTCAATGCAGTCCTCTAGACTGAGGTCTCATGGGAAAGAGAGGCTCAGAGCAATGCCTTGCTGCAGCATGAGCTGTGCAGGAAAAAGATCTGGTCCGAATGCATCTCCTGGGCAGTGCCTGAGATCAGGGTCCTCCTACTGGGAGCGTCCTCATCCCAGTCCTCTGCACTGGGGCTGGGCTCAGTCCCCTTCTGAAGGTGAAGCTCCTTCTAATGACTGAAGGAGCCTCTGCTAACCAAGGTATCTAAGCAAGTAGCTAATGATGGTGAAGTTCTAAATCCTGTAAGTCCAGGATTTTTTTTTCTTCGCTGGCTTCAATATCACCTTCCTCAGCAAAGTGATAGCACAGGATGTGGTTCTACTTGCTTTTTCTCAAGTGACCACTGCACTAAGGAATTCCTTTGATATCTTCTGTACTGAGCTTGTGCTTGGGTATTGCAGCAGAGGAACCTTTTCTTTGCTCCCTTTGGCTAGCAGAAGTTGGGTAACCCCCGCTCCAGGCAGATTGCCTTTCCTTGGAACCCTCCCGGCCCAGCTGAGCTGTGCTGATGCTCAGGACATGCCCAGATGTGGGTGGCATTCCATGGGTGCGCCGTCTCATCACTCCTTGTCTTTAGCTGTGATCCGCAGCAAAACCATCTTGCTTTGCATCTCCTCATGTGCCCTTTGCTGTAGATACAGCACTTGAAGACACAACCTGAGGGTGTCTAATGACTCAAAATACAGCAGGCAGATGAATGAAAGCAAAATTTTAGCAGCAGTTTTTCTTTTAGCTTATGTTTGCCGAGTCGGTGACGCCTAGCTAATGGCTGTTTAGGTTGTCTGTAATGCCTGAAACAATTTTTTTTTTAACCCTATGTTTCATCCCAATCCAGTTTTTATTTGTAAAACAAGCCTGGGCTCGTAACTCTTTGTTTCAGGCAGAATTCCCAGTCCGAGGGCAGGGCTGTGTGTGTGTGCAGGAGCAGTGCAGGGTGTCTGGGATGTTGTTCTGTGCCACAATAAAGCAATCATGTTGGAAAGTGGGGTTCTGAGGTTTTCCTTGCATCTTTATCAGCACAAATGCTAGAACAGCCTTCCATGCTAATTTTGACAAACATATTTGGCTTACATCTACTCAAGTGAGCAATCTTCTCCTCATTGCTCTCTAAATATAGATTATTGCCTTACAGATCCACGCATAACATGAATGGTGAAGTGATGAATTCATTAACATTTTGCACAAACACGTTTCCTCTCCTCTGAGGAGCACAGAATATAGTTTTTGCCACTTTGTGCCTGTAATCAGGATGGGCTGATAGATCCTGCTGCCCTGCTCCGTGCAGGGGGTGGAGTCAGCAATAATGTGCCAGAAGAATGTGCTTCTCTGCTTGTGCAAGCTCGTCCCCATGTTCATGGTCCTGCTAGGATGGATTCCCTGCTGGGATGCATGGGCACTCGGCTGGTGCCACTGTGACCTGGGTCAGTCTGCTCCTGCTGGACGTGTTCCTGGGGTTGTCAGCTACATCCATGTTAAGAACATCTGGACAAAGGGATTTGACTCCCTTGAGAGTGTTGGCTGTATTTTATGTCCCAGTAATTTTTTGTCTTACCGAGCTATTATTTGTGATCAAATTTTGCAGTAAAGCCTTCTGCAGACTGTAGCCCCACTGGACATGTGGCAGTCCTCACTTTCTTTCCTCTTCTTTACTTCTTACCTTCTTTCAGTTTTATGCCAGCTCTGTTGGCTTCATGTCCTGGGGCGATGACTTGATTTGTGACCTTGTTGCTGTTCACAGAATGGTAGCATGGGCCCTCTGATCATCTGCTCCAACCCCTGCTCCAGCAGGGACACCCAGAGCAGGGTGCCCAGGGCCAAGCCCAGGCGGCGTTGGAAGATCTCCAAGAAGGAGACTCCACAGCCTCCGCTGCCAACCTGTGAGCCTGCTGGTTCTTGTAAGCCAGGCTGGGTCAGCCTGGCTGTGTTCCTGGGGTGGGCTGGGGCATGAGATGGCATTGATGATTCATTGCCTCCTCCTTGTTCCTCAGCCTGACCCCAGCAGGGCCTCTCAGACCCTGCAAAATTATTTGAAGGCTTTTTATTTTATCATTCAAATAACTCATTTACTGACATCCTACTTTTCTTCCTTGTAGGCTCCTCAGCTGCATGCTACAAGCCTACCAGCCCAGGCCAGATACTGGAGGATGCTGGCTTTCTTTATCAGGACCACCAGTTGTTTGCTGGCAGGCATGACATTTCTCCCCTAACAGCTGAAGCGGTCAGCGCTAAAGAAAAAGCTGGTGAGTTGCCACTCTTCCATATGAACCCATCACAGTTTTGTTTGGGTTTTCCCTAAGCATTAACTAACCAGACACCATTTATAAATAATATTTACTGAGATGAAGGTCAGCTCCTCATCCCCAGCACAGGCAAAAGGCAGGTTCCTTTGACCGAAGTGTTACAACCCACTGTCATTTGTCACCTGTTCCTATTTGTCTTGCTGGATGTAGTTGTTCTTCACTGTGCATAGCTTCTTGCCAAAAGAACAGGGCTGCTGATACCCTATGTGTGGCACAGTGCTTGGTCCTTTCGAACCTCAGAAACAGACCACCAAAGGACATCCCCTAAATAGAAGGATCTAATAGATGACTAGTGCAGGAGTGAAAATCCTTGTGGTGTTCTGAGTATGTGACGTTGGCTTTATCTACTTTCCTTGCTTATAGTCTAATAACTTGTACAGTGAGCTTTCTCATATGTAAGAGAAGTTTTTATTGCAAGTCTGTAAAACAACTATGCAGCAAGACTCCTGTGCACTGTGATAATACAAATCCAGCAGTGTGAGTTCACTGTAGCTTCAGGGGCGTATATGGATGGATGTTTGGCTATTGTGCAGCTAGCTAAGTGGGTTTGTATCATTGGAACTAGATGATCTTTAAGGGCCCTTCCAACCTAAGCCATTCATCTTGTTGGCTCAAACACTGGCCCAGGGAGCTGGAAGACCCTCTGAATTCTGGTGTCCAAGTTGCCAGCCCAGCTAGTCAGGTACTTGCTGATGTTGTCCAGGGAAAGCAGAGGAGAGATGTATTCTGAAGGGCAGGTGTGGAGTGGAACAGCCTGAGAATCTTCTCTCTCCCTCAAGCTTTATAATTATTGTTAAGCTTCTATGGCAAAAACAGTATTAGTGGAAATGGCCAGTTGTCACAGAATAAGAGTCAAGGGTTTTTCTTCCCCTCTGACATCCAGGTTGTATATAGGTTGTCCCACAGCATGTGCAGTAACTGGTGAAATATGGGGAAATAGCAGACCTCGGGAGAAAGTTTTTCTTTTTAACTGCTTTTGAACGCCAAGAAAACAAATACAAGTACTGCTGAGGAGCTCCTTTGAGAATTGGAAACAGCAGGATAGAGAAGGAAGTTGCCAAAAATGACCTCAAAAACTGAACTCAGAACAGCACCTCCTTCTCCTTGCCTAAGAAAATGGGAGGACTCTGCAGAGCTGAGGGCTGATTTTCACCCATCAGGAGCACTCCTTTGGATGCAGGCACAAGTGCTTTACACCTCTTTGGGGTGGGTGCATGGGATCCAGCTAGGAGGGATTATGCCATTAGGTGCCTTGCTCTCTGTGAGCTTCGCTGTGTGCATCACTTTCTATGACTCATACCTTGTCTCTGCATTACTTCAGTCTCTATTATGGTTGTCTGTTTGATCTATGATACTTAAAGTTCTGGTACTACATTGCAACCTTAACGTCTTCTTTGTATTCACCCAGCAAAATTACGAAAGTTGGTATTGACTTGCACAGAATCAGTATTATTGGCCAGAAGGGAAATTGTCGTTTTAAGAAAGAATGCCAGAGTACAGATTCCTCTTTAATTACACTCCAGAGCTCTTTTATTTTCAGTAGGATTTCAGGTTTTTTCTGTGATGCATCCTGTGTTGTATGTTATTGTGGCATGCAGTGCACCCTGTGAGGGGATCCAGCTCTCTACCTTCAGCTGTCAAAAATGAGTTGATTTGCTATTGCTATGGAGGCTCCTCTGTAGTCTGTGCCAGGCATCTCCAGGGAGAGATTTACCCAATTTCTGCCTTAGAGGAGATCACATTTCCCTGTCCCATCATTGACTGGAGAGAGAGGTTGGAGCCATGGCATGTAGAGAATGTTGAGGGGAGGGCTGGGGAAGGGCTGGGGTCACTTATCTTAATCAGAATTAGGGGTGAGCTGCTATAAGGAGGTGAGAATGGTGTAAGAGAATGGTACAGCCATGGAAGGGGGTAAGAGGAGCAGAGGGAGTGAGGCCTCCTTATGTAGAACATAGTGCTGTTCTCACGCGGTCCAAAACAAGGTGTACTCCTAACCGCTGCCTTCTCTTCCACCCAGCCGAGGAAGCCCTCTGCACCTTGCACCCTCCAGCCTTCCTCCGGAGCTCAGAGGTGGAGATGCGAGGCTCGGAGGAGGTGGCAGCCGGCACGGTCCTGCAGCGTCTGATCCAGGAGCAGCTGAGGTATGGCAACCCCAGCGAGAACATGAACCTGCTGGCCATCCAGCACCAGGCAACGGGCAGCGCCGGCCCCTCCAACAGCACTGCCAGCACACTCTCTTCCACAGAAAACCTTGCGCCCGAGGACCCACAAATGGTCCAGCCGTCGGCGCGGCAGGAACCGCAGGGGCAGGAGCACCAGGGGGACGGTGCTGCGATGGAGAAGCAGCCCCGGGCCGCGCAGCCCCCACACAGCAGCGAGGAGCTCCCCACCTACGAGGAAGCCAAGGCCCAGTCGCAGTATTTCCGGGGGCAGCCGCCGGCAGGGCCGGGATTTTATGTCGCCGGTACCTCTGGACAGAAGTCCAGGACGGAGGGGAGGCCGACGGTGAGCCGGGCTGGCAGCGGGCAGGCGCACAAGGATGATGCGCTGAAGGAGCTGAAGCAGGGCCACGTGCGCTCGCTGAGCGAGAGGATCATGCAGCTCTCACTGGAGAGGAACGGGGCCAAGCAGCACCCGCCTGCCCCGGCGGGCAGCAAGGGGCTGAAGGCTGCCCCGACACCCGGCAAAGGCATGGACCCACGCGGCCCGCCGCCCGAGTACCCCTACAAGGCCAAGGTGGCGGCGGCGGTGTCCCCCAGCAGCAAGGCGCCTGATCATGGGCTCTTCTATGGCGAGCAGCACCCAGCAGGGCCGCAGGATGTCCTCAAGGCCTCCTACGTGGCACCGCAGCCCTCCAGGACCGAGGTGGCCGTTGTCCGTTACCAGCCGCCCCCGGAGTATGGGGTGACCAGGTAATGCCCAGAGTGTGGGCCTGGCAGCCTGTGACTATGGGGCGAGGTTGCCTTAAAGGCTTCCTCTTTCACTGCCCTTTTAGTTCTTGGTATGGAAAGGTGGGAAGATTCCTAGCTATGCAACCAGCCTTGTGTCCAGCTCTTGTTCTGTCTCTGTATCGGGGTGTTGAAATGCAGGGCCATGCCGGGGCAGCGGTTGGGCTGTAACTGCTGTAATTCATGTGGAAGAGTTTGGAGATGAGATTTCACCCATAATTGCATAAAGAGCGCTCTCTAAGAATGTGGAAGCTTGTAACCTAAGCCCTGTATCCTTGAGATCTTCAGAACCCCACATTAAGAAAAGAAAACCTGCATGAAGCTTAATTGTGAGATAGAGACATCTTTTTATTTGAGACCTTTTTCTTTGCTCGATGTGGGGGGTGAAATCGTTCCCTTTACAAAGAGGTCTAGATAAAGTGTATACATCACTTAGGCCCTACTTAAATCCTGCAAACAAAGCTTACATGAGACTTTTATGGAGCTTGGCCCCTTGTGCTGGGCCTCTGCATGAGGATGGTTTTATTCCAAGCGCATTACAAATAATCCACAGTGTTTATTTCCTGTGAGCTGATTGCTGAGAGCCACACGGCTCCTGCCAGCACCACGCTGCCCAGCTCTGAAGGCAGGGGCTGGCCTGTGCCATGTCACAGCTTCCTTCATCATGTGTCCATCCAAAGCTGTTTTTCTTGCTCTTCCTAAACACAAATGATTCTCCATTTCATCCTGCACTCTCCTAGGCAGTGTTTTGCCAGCCTCTCTGGGCGGGTTCACCTGGATTGTGCAACTGTGGTTTTCATTTTAGAGGCTGCTTAATTAGGTTTTCACTGACACAAAATCTCCAAGGATCTTGCTGTCTCTGACTTGGTGCACTTGTTTTTCTATAGAGAAATCAGGGAGTAAATGCTTTACCTTGTCATATTTAGAAAAGTGGAGCTTCTACTTTGAACCAGGTGTGAATTTCCTTTGGTAAATGTTGCAAATGGTTGTAACTTGGAAAAGACCTGTGCTGTCCCTGAGTGGGCAGTGCTGCAGCTCTTCCCCTGGCAATCATGTTTTGCTTACCAGTGCTCCCTGCACAGAGCCTGTGTAGTTTTTCAGAGCAAAATGATATTTTAAAGAGCTAAGTGAAAATCTGTTTATGCTGTGAGACAGCTATAGGAACTCGAGAGCTACAGGGTCAAGTTGAGGCTGTGCTCTCTGGAAGCCCTAGCAGGGCTACAGCAGCTGTTCATTATGCTAATAAACATCTCCAGCGCTGGACTCATCTGCACATAGGAGCAGTTGGTTTGGGGTTTTGTTATCACTATTGGAAGATGCTGATTCAATAACCAATTCTGCTTAGCCCATTCTGCTGAGTCCATATAGCCAAGCAGACCTGGGCACTGTGCTAACTTCTGTGGCTAACTGGGAATGGCACTGGTGTCAAATAAGAAATCCTTTGATGCTGGTGTCAAAACCTTTCCAGGGACCTGGCAGTGGGGGTGATACTGAGAAATCCCTTGATTGAATGCGGCTTTGCGTGCCAGAAAAGAGAGGAGCGAAGCAGAAAGCTGCATTGATCTGTAGGAAAAACCCACGGATATCAGGATTGGAAACAACCTGTAGAGCCACTGATTCCCTGTCTTGCTCCACAAGTCCTTGTGTGAGGAGGGAAGTGTGGCTAGGAACCAACACGTATTGGCAGGTAACTGCTGAGGGAGATGGAATAAACACAGCTGCTGCTTAATTTGATGCTTGTTTGTTCTCCTGGGGCTGGTTGTCAAAGGGAATGCTGCCTTTATAGTCACAGTGGTGAAATCTCATAACTTGTCTGAAAATAGCAGTAGGACTGGTACAGGGCGCAGGATTTGATACTACAGACATAAGTAGTGGTGATCTTGGAAGTTTCCTTCCAAGAGGGCCACCGAGATGATCAGGGGGCTGGAGCACCTCTCCTATGAAGAAAGGTTGAGGGAACTAGGTTTGTTTAACTTGGAGAAGAGAAGCCGCTGGAGGGATCTCATTGTGGCCTTCCAGTACTTGAAGGGAACATATAAACAGGAGGCGGAACAGCTGTTTACGTGGATTGATAATGATAGGACAAGGGGGAATGGTTTTAAATTGAGACAGGGGAGGTTTAGGTTAGATATTAGGAGGAAGTTTTTCACACAGAGGGTGGTGACACACTGGAACAGGTTGCCCAAGGAGGCTGTGGATGCCCCGTCCCTGGAGGCATTCAAGGCCAGGCTGGATGTGGCTCTGGGCAGCCTGGTCTGGTGGTTGGTGACCCTGCACACAGCAGGGGGGTTGAAACTGGATGATCTTTATGGTCCTTTTCAACCCAGGCCATTCTGTGATTCTTTGAACTCAACTATTCTATTCTAAATTGAGATACTTGGTGTTATTCTGAACACCTCTTATTCATAGAATTCTGCAGGAGTCATGGTATTTACATAAATTAGACTTGGTAACCTGTCCTTTGTGGAGACAGTGATTGTAGCGCAGAGCTTGAAGCCTGTAGCTTAAAAGGCCAAAAGCCCATAAGGCAAATAAAAAGGAACCAATATTTATTCTTATTTTAAAATATGAGTGTTTTTCAATTGGTTATGATGCCTTGCGCCCTGACTCACAACTTCTGAATGCTTTAAGTTGGCCAAGTGTAATAGTCCTGAAAAAGCTTTTCCTTTCCTCATTGCTAGCTTCTAGCACATCTGTTCCTGAAGAATACCCATGCTAACTTTCCTGAGATGCATGCTCAGAGAGGTCACAGCTTGTCAGGTAAAAGGGCTTTGAAATAATTTCATTTGATCACACAAAACCACAAATTAATTTCAGTTTTCAAAACGTTTGGTCCTGGTGGTTGTAACATTCTCCAGCTGGAGAATCCATCACAGCCTTTACAGACTTGTTCCATTCGCTAATTGCCCCTTCTGGCACAGATTTGTGTCTTAGTTCCAGCCTGTATTTTCTAGTTACCAGTCCGGATTTTGCAATATCTTTGTCAGATACAGCAAGGGGCGCTGTGCTGTGCTTTCTTTAATGCATTAAACAAATGGAGCCTGGAGGCCCTTAATTATTTTACTGCTTTAAAAAAAGAAAGAAATCCAACAACCCAACCCACAACCTTTTCTCATGGAAAACTGAACCAGACACAAGACAAATAAGACGTAACATCACCTCTGCAACACAGCTCAGTGTTCCTTGCTTGCGTATCTCATGAACACTTGCCATGTCAGAGGTTGGCCTGTGAGGAGCTCACCATCCAGCTTGTTACCCACTCAGACATGTGAGGGTAGCGGCAGGCCAGGATAGGGTTCCCCACCCTTTGATCATAGACAGCTGTATTTATTCGTGAGTGGATGAGCTGATATTTGGACTTGCACAAGTATATATTGTTTCTTCATGCTCTGCTTAAGCAGCGATCCGCATCGCTCAGTGTGAGCAGTGAATCCTTTTCATTGCCCCCTGTGGCACCAGTCCAGTCCTGTATGATCTCCTCAAGCAATTAATGTGAATGAGGCCTTAAACTGAAACAACACTCTTTGCTGAGAGGTCTTCATTTATGGTGATGTGAGGAAGTCTTTCATGGGGTCATCTTTTAATTCTGATATAATCCATGTTATTTTAAAAGACAGCATGAAACTGACAAATGGACTTAGGCTATTTTAAAGTTATGACTCTGTGTTATATACTCAAAAGCATTCCACCTGGTGTGGACATAGAAGCCTATACTTAACTGCTGGGACAGTCTGTGGCTTCTCCAGATGTGTGTGTATTTAACCTGCCCCACACGTCACTGCTGCTTTCAGACAACCTGTTTATAGTTATTCACTCAACCACATGTCTGCACCCACGGAGGAGATACAGTGTGGTCTTTTCACTCCCTGAGGTGCCCAGGAAAGTGAGGGTTGGTGAAGCTGAGGGATCTCACTGGACTGGCACCAGCGATGGGCACCCATGCTGACTTTGGCTAATGTGTTTCGATGAGGTCAGCATCAGTGTAAGCATGGTTTGAGACAGCACTGCCAGCTGGCGTGAGTGCTGGCAGCCATAAGGAAGGCTGAAGGCTTGCATCATGTCCTGGAGGCTGACAGTGTCCCTGCAGAAGAGATTTCTATCATCTGCTGGTCTAGTCTGTCTTTCAGTAAAGATGAGATGAAGCTGTTACAACAGCTTTTGTGAAGCCAGTGCCATTTCTCTTTCTCTTCTGCTTTTATCCCAGTGGCATCCTCTGTAAAGGTGTGAAAAATGGGGCTGAGGAGCACATCCTTTCCTTTGCTGGAAATTAACTGGGCTTTAGAAAGGATGTTTGTTCTTTGCTTGGCTCCCTGCGAAGATATCCTCTTTTAACTATAGGAGGATATGTTTAATCACAGAATCATTAAGGTTGGAAAAGACGTCTAAGGTCACTCTGTCCAACCCCAGCCCACCTCACCATGCCCACTCACCACATCCCTCAGTGCCACACCTCCATGGTTCTTGACCGCCTCCAGGGACAGTGACTGCACCACCTCCCTGGGCAGCCTGTGCCATCACCATTCTTTCTCAGAAAAAAAGTGTTTCCTAATATCCAACCAGGACCTCCTCTGGTTCGACCTAAGGCTGATATGGTGTGTCTTTTTAAATGATGACTTTTCCGTGCAGAGCATAACACAATCACCTCCAAAGTAGTTGGGCGATAACTTTCCAGCACTAACAGGCATCACTAACAAAACGGTGAATTCTAGAGATGAGTCCAAGTGTGCAGATTGGTTTTGAAATAAACCGGAGTGCTTGGACTGTTGCTTTTCCCATAAAACAGGATATTATAAAGACTGTGCTTTGGCTACTGACAGTCTTCTATCAGCATTTAGTAATGGATGTCTAGCTGTTTCCTCGTACCACGACCAGCAGATTAGGCTTACTGACTTCTCTGATGCCCTGCCTTTTTCCCACATGTAGGCATCACTGCGTTTAGGTGCACCATCCACAGCAGACGTGGATGTGAGGGGAAGTCCTGTGAAAGCTGAACAAGCCAGTCTGCCCTGAAGGCAAGGGGAAGCAAAGCATTCGAGAAAGATAAGCTACAGAGATTGGAGGAGAGCATTTTAAATATGAGTGTAAGTCTTAGAATGGTTTGGGTTGGAAGGGACTTTTAAGATCACCTACATCCAGCCCTGCTATAGGCAGGAATGCCTCCCTGTAGGGCTCACAGCCCCACCCAGCGTGGCCTTGAATGCTTCCAGGGCATCATGGTGTGTTGCAGCCTACATCCTTACTCAGCTGTCTGTTTTCTGTCCCTGCACAGAGGTGAGCTGAGTTGTACCTGCGCCAGTGTGAAGGGAGACTTTTCCTCCCAGAACATTTCCAGGGATTTTAGTTTCATTACTTCTGAATGCTGCCTTGCTTTATTGAGCAGTAGCTCTTCTGTATTTGTGATTGCCTGGGAGTGAGTAGACTTTATCATTAGTTGGTTTCTGATTCCTTTATTCAGTTACAAATTGCCCTCAGCAGTCTTGTGTTGATCTCTCTCTTTCCAAGGGGTTCCAACAGGTGTATTAAGGCTGTGTTTGGATGCAGGGTTGTGGATGGCCTTGCTGAATTCTGTGAGATTTCTTATGGCAGCGAGGTCCGTAGTGAAGAGTTTTGCTGAAGAAACTGTATTGCAAGCTGTTGCGTATGCTGCAAGCTTTATATCATGTGAGACAGTGCAGCATAGTGATCCTAGCATGGCAGTGCTTGGAAAGCCCTCTGTCTGTCTGTCTGCTCGTGTCTCTCTATGCTAGAAGCCGATTTCTTTCTTTTTTCATTTTCTGTATTGCACTGCAGAAGTTGATAGAAGCCCTATTTCTAGAATCATGCCACCAAAATTATATGTTTTCAATATAAATGTTGCTGCTGTGTTGCAGCACTATCCAAACCTTGGGATATCCCCCAGTTTCATGCTTTTAAGAAAGACGATTTTTGATGGAGTTGTGCTTGGCTGGAAGGTTTTAGCCTGCTCTAACATAGAGCAAGATCAACGTTTAAAGTACAGCAAAAACATTTTGAGAATGTCATTCTTCACTAAGTCCAAAAGAGTTCAGGATAATCCTAATTGCTTTGTTTCTTTGGAGTTTTAAAGAGGTTGAATGTGAATAAAGCTCCTATTCCTACAGATATTGATTTATTTATTTGACTTGCCGAGTTGATTTTATGGTATACACACTGAGGCACTTCACCATTGACTAAGTCATAATTAAATTAGGACAGATTAAATAAGTAAAAGGGAAGCTGGAACTTGTTAATGCTCATTATGTTGAACAGCCACGCTTCAGAAGGAGCCATGTGTGTGTGCTGGTTCTATTTCCCAAGTTGGAGAACGCTTCAGAGAATCTCTCCTTCTGCCCCAGCTGTAAGGATGCTGGGGTCTGACTGCTGCTGCGCTGTGCTAACCTTCAATAGCTCAGTGTGTGATTCATCCTTCAAGAGAATGGAGGTCCTGAGCACCTCTCCTCACTCTTCGGAACAAAGCCAAGCAGATGAAGTGTGTGTGAAAAGGTTAGACTGATGGGAGGTTGGATTTCCCCCACGTACACTTTCAGGTGTTCAGAGGGTGTATCAGGAGATCGCACTACTTGATTGTGAAAAAGAAAAGTCACTGTATCTCAGCTGGATTAGATTCAGAGATCAATTGAAAAGTGTGTTACATTGCTCAAAGCTGTTCCCGTACAGAAGTGAGAAAATCTGTGTCTGTAGTAAATGTGTCCTTTGTAGCAGTGTAGTAATGCCTGTAAAAGCAGGGCTTTTACGTGCGTTAAACCAGCTGTCTTGTTTTGGTAAAGACAGAGCTAGCTCCCACTTAGCTGCATTAATTGTGGTAACAAGTCTCAGTGCAGGCTGGCTGTCAGCTGCGTTTGCATGAGTTTGTGGAGCACCTTTTGCATTGTGAGTGACATCCCTTGTCCCACTGCTTATGGGATTGTTTATTGTGCAGATTTTCAAGCGAACAATATTTCAGTCCTGCAATGAGTGCAAGATCCCTGTGAAGATGCTGTGAGGGCTGTGCCACGTGGTATTGGTTGGTCTCAGGGAGATAAAACAAGCAAGCCCTTAGCTCACTGTGACCCCTGGAGCAGCTGCTGTGAGGCCCAGACCCAGCTGCAGGCAAAAGCAGTGAGGATGGAGAGGACTCAGCTGCTGAAGATGTTTGCATGAGGCTGCTCGCTGTGTACATGCCTGATTTCAGCGTGCTTATGGACTTACGAAACAGTGCTGTTGGGACTTTAGCCTCACAGGCTTTTTGCAGGATATCTTTGTGAAGGGGAGATGAATGCTTCAAGTTCTCCCATGAATCCAGAGGGAGTGAAGACAAGCAGCTATACTAACATAGTCCTACAGCTTCCATGCTGTAACCATTCTTCCTGGTGATCTCAGTGCTGCCTCCACCTCCTGTGCTCTGAGCAGTTTGTAAGAAATTTCCCTGGATTAAAATAGTCTCAGCAGCTAGCACCTGTGTCAGATCATAGAAATGTTAGCATTGGAAAGACCTTTAATATCACTTAGTCCAACCATCAGCCCATCCCCACCATACTTACTAACCACGTCCCTCAGTGCCACATCTCCACGGGTCCTGAACACCTCCAGGGCTGGACTGCACCACCTCCCTGGGCAGCCTGTGCCAGTGCATCACCACTCTTTCTTAGAATGAATTGTTCCTAATATCCAACCTGCACCTCCCTTAGCACATAGCCTAAGGCTATTGCCTCTCCTCATATCATTGTTATCTGGGAGAAGAGGCCAACCCCCACCTCACCACAACCTCCTGTAAGTTGTAGAGAGTGATAAGGACTACCCTGAGTCTCCTCCAGACTGAACAATCCCAGTTCCCTCAGCTCCATAGACTTGTTTCACAGATTCATTGCCCTTCTGTGCAATAAATGCTGATCTGTTGCCCCTCTGTGGGTCTGTTTCTGCACAAATATTTCAGCTGGAAGCGGATATTCTGTAGATCCAGTGCATTTAGAGGAACAGTTACTGCCTGTCTTGGCTAGGCATTGTACCCTTGTCCTGTGGCCATGGCAGCAGCAAAATCCATGCCAGCATGCCTCAGTTGTGACAGAGCTCTGGAACAGGCTGCCCAGTGACCTTGTGAAGTCTCCTTCTCTGGAGATATTCAAGACCTGTCTGGTTGTTTTCTTTTGTAACCTGCTGTAGGGAATGTGCTTTAACAGAGGATTGGACCTGATTGTTTCCAGAGGTCCCTTCCAACCCCTGCAATTCAGTGATTATTTCATAAGGATGTGATGGGAGCCAACCAGCTGAAAGCGGCCTGGCAGGATAGGACCTGGGAGACACCAAGCTGAATGAGTCAGCAGTGTGCTCTTGATGTTGAGTTAGCTCTTGATGCTAAGAAGACTGGCAGCATCCCAGCTGTTCAGCCTGGGGAGAAGGGGAGGTGAGGGATCTCACAGAATCACAGAATGGCCCAGGTTGGAAGGGACCTCAAGGATCATGAATCTCCAACCCACCTGCTGCAGGCAGTGCCACCAACCTCCCCATTTAATGCTAGACCAGGCTGCTCAGGGCCCCATCCAATCTGGCCTTGAACACCTCCAGGGATGGGGCATCCACAGCCTCTCTGGGCAGCCTGTTCCAGCACCTCAACACTCTCATGGTAAAGAACTTCCCCTGTCTCATCAATGTCCATAAATACCTGAAGGGAGGGTGCAAAAAGGATGGAGCCAGACTCTTATTAGTGGTGCCCAGTGCCAGGACAGGAGGCAGTGAACACAAACAGCAACACTGGAGGTTTCCTCTGACTACCAGGATGTGCTTCAATGCTGTATGGTAGATGGAGGACTGACACAGTTTGCTCACAGAGGCTGTTGGGTCTTCTCCTTGCAGACACCTAAAAGCTGTAGGGGAGCTGCACCAAACTTCCAGCAGTCCCTTTCCACCCCAAACTATTCCATGGTTTTGTGATTGCCTGCAAAGGCAGCAAACTGCAAAAACAAGTGAGCGAGGACCAGCGTCTTAACCCGGTGCATAGCTCTGGAGCTGCCTCAGACCCATCACGCTGAGGACATTTTAAGGGAAGTTGGGGCTCTTTTTGCAGCCCAGGCTTTGCTGAGCTCCGTCTGAAGGCTGTGGCCTGCAGGCCCACCAGCCAGGAAGTCGCCATGGGAGGGGTGCGCACACTCCTTTCCTTTCTGGCGCTGTGGTTGATGACAAATGCAGGGGAGCAAGGCCTCCTGGCACACTGTGCTGGAGTGGCACCCTGCCTCCGCCGTGCCCCTCTTTGTGCTGAGGCAGCAAACCTTCCTGCAGGCATGGCTGAACGGTGTGCCCTTCAGCAGGGGACAGCCAGCCACAGGGCATGGCTGCTCGGGGCAGGTGAAAGCCATCCTGAGGCCGGAGGGAGCTCATTTTCCCAATCTGCTAGCTTTTAGGGCAGGCAGGATTTTAAAAGCGTGTTCACTTTTCGTCTTGTTCTGCTGCGAATGCAGGTAGTGATGGGTTATTATCATTGGAAGTAGAATTAGGTCAATGCTGGGAGTTTTTGAAAACCCCAGTTTGAGATGCCATGTACACAGCAATCATCGTGTTTATTATGTATTTATATAGCACAAAAGTGTCTGCCTGCAGAACAGTCTTCATAGATCTGTGAGGGTAAATGCATCCATTCATTAGATCTCCTTAGGGTATGGAGATAGAGGCAGTGTGGGCTGTGCAAGGCCAACAGCTTGTGGTTAAGCCAAAATACACCTCTTACAGAGTGCTTGATTGCTGGACTTCAGGTTAAGCTAAATTATGCCTTGTAGGTCTTGAGGTAGAGCAGAGAAAATAGGGACTAGGCTGAGCCACATAACGAGAAGTGATGTTGATTTTGGAGCCTGTGTTCTGGCTTTGGTGTCTTGGCTGAGGAGCTCTGCATGCGGCTGCCCACGTTGGCCAGGTCCCCAAGGTCAAAACTGGCCTGGCTGGGTGGGTCTGGAGGAATGGGAGAAGCTTTGAGCTCCTCTCTGCCTGAGTTTTCCCGTTGTAAAGAAGGTTTGCATTGCTTGTTGATCTTGCAGGAGTGAAAGGCAGAATGGAAGTCAGGGAATGACTTGCCCCCTCTCTAGAGTTGTTGCCATATTGTTGGAGGTGTTCAGAATCTGGTTGGATGGGGCCCTGGGTAGCTTAGTCAAATGCCTAATTTAGCGGGTGGCAACTCTGCCCAACTAGCTGATCTTCGGGGTCCCTTCCAACACAATCCATTCCATGACTGTGGTCCTACCTGAGCAACAGCCTCAGGATTACCCTCCCTGCCAAAACGTGCTCCTGGGTTATCCTCCAGCCACTGCCAACTGGCTGTGGAGGAATAAAGAGCAATCTACCACCAGGAAGCACAGCCCACAAGCAGTTTGCAAGGGCTGGGACCAGCTCTTGTCCTTAGTATAAGGCTGGTGGGTGATGGATGCCATTTGTCGTGGAGTGACACAATGAGGTCTCACCCAGCTTTCATTGCATGGGATGATTGATCAGGGCTGTGCTTCCAGCAGCTCTGCAGCAGCCCTTCCCTTTTACGCTCACTAAAGCCGTGCAGGGACACTGCTTCGCTCACATCACTTCCTTTCACCTCCAAATTTGGCAACTAAACCCCTCGGCTCACTCCAGGCAGGGGGCAGTTTTTGAAAGGTGAGTAATGCATCCCTTGTGCTCCAGTCACAGCCGTCAGCTTAAGCTGCTCGTGGTGGGGTTTGTACTGAGGTGGGGGCAGGGAGAGGCTGGCGGAGGGCTGAAATATTAGCTGTGCACCTTGTTAAAAATGCCGCTTTTGACTCAATGCTTCCTTTATCCCTTCGCACCAGATGTATACATCAGTGTCAACAACAGGCGAGGAGACAATTTACCCGGTGCCTGCTGCGATTGTTGGTATTTAGCAGCGACTAAATCATGATCGTACAGTTATAACCCTATTAATAAACCCTGCAGTAATTATATGGAAGCCCCTGCATGCGTCTCGAGGTTGCGCATCTCTAACACATCCCTGCCTGTGCTTTCCTGCAGCCGACAATGCCAGCCGCCCTTCCCGCCGCCGCCAGCCCAGCAGCACAGCCCCATGTCCTCGCAGGCCTCCTCCGCTGCCGGCCCTCTGCTTCCAGGCTCCTTGCCTTCACTGCCAGCCCCCTCCACTGCCCAGCCACCTGTGCCACCGGGCCAGCAGCTGACACCCGACGCCTTCGCCATCGTGGAGCGGGCGCAGCAGATGGTGGAGATGCTCTCCGAAGAGAACCATGTGCTGCGGCAGGAGCTGGAGGGGTACTATGAGAAGGCAGACAAGCTGCAGAAGGTACGTGGAGGTGTGGGGGTGGGAAACAATCTCGGTGCTCCTGCATTTGGGTTCCTCAAGAGGTTGTTCATGGTTCTGTCACTGCAGTGGGAACATACTCGTGACCAGTCTCTCACCGCTGCCTCTCAGTGGTGGTGTCCTGTAAGCATAATACCATGCCCCGGTGCCCACAGGCTCCTCTGCCTGTAGGGTGCAGCAAGGCAGCTCATCAAGCATCCTTTATTTGGGAACTTTCCATCCTTCTCTGATTGCTCGGAGAATCATAGAATGGCCTGAGTTGAAAAGGATTTCAAAGATCATCCAATTTCAACCCCCCTGTTATGTTCAGGGTCGCCAACCACCGCACCAGGCTGCTGGAGCATGCCTCATGCAGTCAGGGTGTTCTGGGGCAGCCAAGATGCACAGACAGTACAGCTGTATACAAGAAGCATTTGAAGAGCATGCCCACAGCTATCCTGAGTGTTTCATACAATGAGCTAGCATGGCACTCCACTCTATGAAAGCTTAGCAGGCAGTGATGGGGTTGATATGGTTTGAAGATTGGTGTGGTTGGACAACCAGAAAGACCTGGTTTGGATAGTGTGATTATCAGAGAGGTCTTCAGTGATTGCTCTGAATTTCTAAAAGCTAATCTTAGATAGGTATGTTTGAGTGTCTTGATTCGAAAACAACTGTCACTTTATCTGAATGGATCTGGTAAATATTTGCTCAAAAACCCATTTCTGAAGAGCTCCCGTATCCTCTTTTCTGTATGCACAGTGGGCATTTTCAGCAAAGAAAGGTGATGTCTCATGCACTGCGTGGGTTGACAAGGAAAGACTGTTGAAAATTAGACAAAGCAGATGTTGCTTAAAAGTGGGATCTCACCAGAGTCAATGCAGAGGTGCTCCCAAGCCTGCTGGCTTTGGGTCCCAGGGGCTCAGGACCATATGAATTATTTACGTAAACTGGAATACCATGCTGCTTTGACAGGCAAGTCTGGGAAATTTCTAAAGCACACTGAAGATAACTGAAAGGTGCCCTCTGGGATCTGTTGCTTGAGAATAGGGAAGGCCTTGTGGGAGATGTGGAGGTAGCTAAGCCACTGTGATCATCAATTAATTAGTTGAGTTCAAAATCTTTGGAGTAATGAAAAATAACAGTCCCCAGGATTGTCATTCTGGATTTTAAGAGAGCAAACTTTAAGCTTCTCAGGGAACTCATTTGCATCTGCTCTGGAGTGTCTAAGAGTCCATGAGAGCTGATCAGTTTTGGAGAACCACCTCTTAAAAGCCCAGGAGCCAGCAATCATCACTGTGCTACAAGTCAGGCAACTGGGACAGATGACTGGCCTGGCTGAATAGGGAGCTCCTCCTGGTAATTATTAAGAAAAAGAAAGAATATGATCTCTGGAAACAAGATCTGGCTTCTCAGGAAGGTTATAGAGTTCAGTTGTGCAGTTCACATCTGCAGGGAGAAAACAAGAAAAAACAAAATTCAGTTTGGATTGATATTGGTCAGTGTGATGTCAGACGACAGAAGTATGTCAATAGGAAAGAGAAAACATTGAACTGCTACTTTATGGACACCTAACAAGTAAGGATGCCTCTTTTTGCCTTAGTAGATCTTGAGTTGCCCAGTCCTAAGTTGGAGGATCGTGACTGAGGGGAGCAGCGATTTTCATGTATGGTCATGGAAATTGTCAGGGACCAGTTGTATCAGCTGATGGTCTGTAAATCCTTGGAGTCGGATGACATTCATCCCAGAGTACAGACAGAGTTAGCAGATGTTATAGCTGGATCCCTCTCAACTATTTACCAAAGGTCCTGAGAGTCCAGGAAGGTTCCTGATGACTGGAAGCCAGCCATCTGTCTACAAGGAAGACATGAAAGAAGACTCGGGAAACTATGGACCTATTAGTGTAAACTCAGTACCTGGAAAAGCCATGGAGAAAGTTATCCTAGGTGTTACTGAAGGGCACAGAGTATTGCTATTGTCAGACACTGTAAACATGGCTTCGTGATAGCAAAGTCCTCCTTTAATAATTTGATCTCCTTCTGTGGTAAGGTAAGCTTGGTGAATTAAAAGAAGGCAGTGGTAATCTTTCTGGGCTTCATAGATAGAGTCCCTCATAGCAGAATATCCTTCTGCAACTGTGAGATGAAGAGGTTCACCCTACACTGGGAAGGGAACTGGCTGGAGGGCAGAGCTCAAAGGGTGCGAGTGAATGGGTCTGGTCATTGTGAGAGGTCAGATACTGGGACAGGCTTCCTACTGCAGTGGTTGATGCCCCATGGCTGTCAGTGTTCAAAAGGCATTTGGGTAGTGCTACTCTTTCATTTACAACTTCCCACCACTTAAGCACAAATGGCATTAGGCTTCTGGTCTTCTCTCTCTCAATTTAAGAGTTCTGTTTTTCTGTGCTGTGTTACACATTTCTATAGGAGAGCCAGCACTGAGATACCATGTCTCAGGACCCAGCTTTGGGAAAACCTTTGACTAGAAAGTCCAGAAAGGTTTAAAAAGAGAGGTGTTGTTTTGTAGCTGCTGCTAACTTTGCAGCCTCCTCTGTGCTGTATTCACAGAATTTCCTAAAGTTAGTCAAAACATTTTTGCAGCAGCATTACTTGTGAGTATGGCTGTAAAGGCTTCCCCGTGGCCTTTGTGGGCAAAAGTAAATATTCCATTTATTAATTTCACAAAAGCTGCGTTGTTCAGTAGAAGCTATGTACGATGCCCTAAAAATATTCAGCTTTACTTTCACACTCCTGGAAATGGCTTGCTCTTTATTTTGGATGCCCTGCAAGTCGATTGCATCAGACACCAACAGAAAGGTATTCAGGCATGGGGCTGAAGTCTCACTTCAGTCAACAGAGTGTGGACTCGAATCCCATTGACTTTGCGGGAATGTAAGCAGGCTCTTAAAGCAAAACACATGCTCAAGTGCATTCTTTCTTCAGGAAAATTTCCTGAACCAAAGCCTTCACGCACATTATGCTTGCTGTGTTGTTTTTTTCCCGTGTTTGAGCACATGGCCAGGGCAGGTCCTCCTGTGTTCCCACAGCTGAATGCCACATCTGAAAAACCAGTGGAGTTAAGTTCTGTGTGTTGGGTGTGGAAGCTCTTCTTTGTTGCTGAGAGTGGAAAGGTTATGAGAAGTACTTCTTTTTGGTGTGCGTGTACCAAAGTTATTCTAGGTAGGGCAACCCTCCCTGCGCTTCTATTCTCTTAACAGAATTAGGAGAAGAAATCGGAGAGAGAAAATCAGCTTGACGCAGTGCTCCCTGAGCGTTCACATGAGCGGATCAACCAGAGGGCTGTCAGATTCTAAGTCATGTCGGAGCAGACATTCTGCAGAGAGGTACAAGGCAGCGATTAATCCCTGTGCTGTTGGACGTGGTGTCTGGTTTTCTTATCAAAAAGAGCTGGAGGGGAAGGGCGCACATTATTTTTAGCTTTTTCAGTAAAGCAGAGCATTGCTTTTTCTGCTGCTTTTTGGTGGACAGACCTTGCTGAACTTTAATTGCTGGGCTGGTGCTTTCCCGTGCTGTTTCTGGAGGTTTTTTGAGTAGGTCAGTTCTAGATGCAGCCTCAGCAGAAGAAAAGAAAGGAAGTCCCAGAGCTGCTCAGAAACGTCAGCATAACTTATAACTGTTCTGCTGTCCTGTAATTTTGTTCATTGCTGACGGAGGTTCTTAATTTTCCTGCAGTGAGTCTTTTCTCTGGGGATGGAGGAGGCTTGCGTGGTGACATCCTTTGGGAAAGATGGGTATCTCAGCAGAGATGGAGCAGAGCAGAGCCCCCGCATTAACCAGCAGTGTGAGGCAGGGCTGTTGGGCTGGGGAAATCCCTGCTGTGTTGGAAAATCTGCTGTGCTGTGGTAGGAGCTCTCTGGAGCAGGCATCTTCTGCTTCAGATAACAGCTGAGTGTGAGAAGGGAGGCAAAGAAGGTGTTGGGGCACCCAGCTGAGCACGGTGTCCTTCTGGGATCGTGTTATGAATAAAGGGGCATGCCTTGAAAATTAATTTTGCTGAGCCAAATCTTTGTTCCAAGGGAGAGTTAGAGAAGCTCATTTTCTGTAAATGGTCACAGAGAATGGTGCAAGGTAGCTTGAGTATAGATAGCCACAACTAGTTACAGCAGTAAAGCTAGCAGAGGTCACACTGGTTCAAAGGAAAAGCCATAACCCTAAGTAGCTGCAACTGTACTGTTATTTGAGTAACTAGTTGATATGCTCTGATTCTGCAAAATTCATACAAATTAGATTTTCTCATGAAAGTTCATGCTTGTATAAGCTTGTGTTGTGTTTGAGGAAAAATACACATAATGACACAAGAAAGATACTGGAGTAGGGCTCTTTATTCAGAAGTATAGTGATCAGAGCTAATGGCTTCAAGCTAAAAGGAGGGAGATGTCAACGAGGCTTTTGGAAGAAATGCTTCATTTAGAGGGTGGCAGGGCACTGGAAAAGGTTGCCCAGAAAAGCTGTGGATACCCCATCCCTCAAAAGGGACAGGTCGGATAGGGCTTTGGGCAGTCTGGCCTAGTAGGAGGTGTCCCTATCCATGGCAAGAGAGGTGGAACTCAGTGGTCTTTAAGGTCCCTTTCAACCCAAATCAGTTTTTGATTCCATGAAAAAGAGAACTCCTTGTCTGTTTTTCAGCCACAGTCAGATTCAGGCTGAGTTTCAAATGAAGATTTTCTAGTGCATGATATTTTTAATACTGATTTCTTGTTGATGGGAAATAGGTTCACTGCCAATCATTCTGGGAGCAGGAAAGGATAAAAGAAATCTTTGCATGTGCTTTGCAGCAATGCAGGTAGGTTTTACGCAGCATTCCTCTGGGTGTGCTGTCCCCGTGGTGGAAACACACTTTTCTGGCGTCGTCCCAGCAGAGTGGAAAAAGGAGGGACCTACTTTTCTAGGTTTGGTCATCTGAAATGTAGCAGGGCTTCCTCGTGGTCCTGCTTTGAAAAACAAAAAAGGGAAGTCAGAATAATGGTTTGTAGTTCACTTAAGAAAATGTCACAGTATGGGATAAAACCACTTCAACCTTCTCATGGAGCCACAGAGAATTGCTAGCTGAAATTAATGTGCCTTTGGTTTTGATGCTGTCACACGTTTAGGAAAGCAGCCTGTGTGTGTGTGAAATACCTGCAAGCTGGTAAATCACCACCTGTGTGAGATAGGTGATGTGGTGTCAGCAAGGTCAGCTGCTAATCTAAAGGTGCTGGAGTCACAGGGTGATGTCAGTGCTGGTGTCTTTGGCTTTGTATCTTCTCATTTGTTTCAGTTTTTATGACTAAGTGAGCTGACAGAAGAAATCAAAGAAGGGAACTGGGCATCCCCAGCCTCCCTTAGGTGCAAGCTCTACAGGCTTTGCTCTGTGTGAGGATCAGAGGTGCCTAGAGGCTGTGTCTGGCCCTGGTGTCGCAGGAAGTGTGGGTTCAGGCTGCTGCAGCCTACCTTTAGGTTCCTGAGAGAGGACTGCATCCCTGGTGCTGGAGCTTGTATTCTGCTAGTGCTGCAGCTGGCAAATTAAAGCTAAAGCTTAATGAGCCCTGGAGAGGGTTAGGTGGAGGTGGGCTTGCACTCTGGCTTCACAAATCACCAATCCATCCTACCCATGGCTGAAGGAGCTAAAAAAGCACCAGATTTAGAAAGGTATGTGGAAGGCTATATATATCTCTTGGTTTTCCAGACTATGCACATTATCAGGCTTTTCTCCACAAACACAAGAGTGAGGCATGCAGGAGCAGATTCCCACCTTGGTGTTAATCATTCCTTCAGCAGTGAGTTCAGCCAAGCTGTAATACCTTACATTAATCTAGCTGATTAAAAGAGTTGAATCTGTCCAGAACAACAGAAGCCTGCCTGGAGCTGTCCTCCTGCCAGTCTTTTGGGTTTAGGTTTTAAGATGCAAATTTTCCACAAATCAAGGAGATTGTGTTTAAAAAATTGAAAATCCGAAGCAATTGTTTTGGTCTGTTGTAGAGAGTTTTTTCTTTTGCAGAGCAGTCTTCAGCCAAGGAAATAAAGGATTGGACTACAATAGTTCATAGTTGAAATTAAGTCAGAGTCAAGCCTGACTCTGACATTTCTGGCGGTGTGTAGGATTTCTCATTTTAGAGCCTGTGGTTGGTGTGATATTTGGCACAGGTATTGCCCCAGCACCTGTGGCCCATCAGAGTGTTCTGGGAGAGTGCCAAAATGTGGGCAACCTGGTCTAATGGGTGGCAACCCTGCCCACGGCTGGAACTGGGTGGTCTTTAAGGTCCTTTCCAACCCAAGCCATTCTGTGATTCTGTGAATGCTAGAATGGGATGCTTTCCTGCTGGGCTTTAATGGGACTTCTCTCTTCTTTCAGTTTGAAATAGAGATTCAGAGGATTTCAGAAGCTTATGAGGGCCTGGTCAAAACCACCACTAAGAGGGAGTCTCTGGACAAAGCAATGAGAAACAAACTGGAAGGAGAAATTAGGAGACTTCATGATTTCAACAGGGATCTCCGTGGTATGTTAAATTTGTGTGTTTGCTTTTTTCCACAGCTGACATGGTGCTTCACTTTCCACAAACTCCTGAGTAGCAGGCTTTAGAGGAGTTTTTTCACATGTTTTATATAACCTTGAGAAATCAGGCCCTGCTTATTGGCATAAGACAGAACTGCTGTCACTCCGCTGGTTGTAGACAAACCTTCCGGCAAAATAGGAAAGACAGCTTTGAATGATGCCTTTGCATTTCGTACTTGCAATTGTCAGTTTGACTGGCCAGTCCCAAAGTCTCATACAACCTTAGTGAGCTGAACAGCAAGTTCCAGTGTAGACCAACACTGTGTAACCCATATATCTCACAGTTCAGCATCTTCGCAAAGAAGTAGTTAGTATCAAAGGGTATCTCTTTTTAGGACTGAAAACAAATGAAATTGAGAGCATATCCTTGGGAATGAAAATGGAGTAACTGTTACCTGTCCAGGTGCCTTATGGGTTACATGGATACCTCTTCATGCAATGAGATGCTTTGTGTAGACTGCTATGAGGAGTCTGACTGGTCTGATTTGTGCAGATGGGTGCTGAAAGGCAGTGGGACAGGGAAGTCGCATCTTTCTTGTGGCTGTCCTTCCAATGGAAAGTCATCCCTGCTGCAGAATCCCTGTCATGGGAAAGGAGCAGGATCCCAAAGATTGGTGTCACCAAGCTGCCTTCCCCCAGGGCATACAGCAGCACCACATTCCACCATAGAGAGGTACTTCGCCCTGCAGAGCTGGGCGAAGTCAGATGGCAAATGTATTGCACATTTTGGACAGCATGAGAAATGAACTGCTTGGACATACTAGCTGCAGATGGTGGAGGTTTCCCCCCTCCCCAGCTTCTGTAAGTCTGAACAACACAGCTTCATGGAAGAGGTCAAAGGTCTCATCTTTTATGTATGTGTCAGCCTCCGTTTAAACACTCTCCTTTAGAGAGTCTATTTATACTGTGCTGCTGGCACACATCTTATTTTCTTGGTTGGCCTACAATTTTATATACATATATTTATACTTAAATTATTTCCTGTTTTGTGCAGAACGACTGGAGACAGCCAACAGGCAGCTTGCCAGCAGAGACTTCGATGGGCATGAGGATAAGTCAACAGAGGGCCTTTATGTCACTCAGAGTGAGTACTGTGTTAATCTGTTTTCAAGGTGCATATGTGTACACACCCATGTATATGTAGTGAAGTGAAGGTGAATGTCTTGCTATTAATTGTTGTTGTCCTTATGGCTTGGTTCTAGTCAGCTAATTCATCATATATTCTGATTTAAGCTGCAGACTGCATTGCTTAGAGTGTTTTTTTATCTGAGCTCCAGAATCAGGCAGTGGGAGTTAATGGTATCACAACTTAGTTTATTTTTGATAAATATTTATCTGAAATTGCTGAGTGTTGTTTGCAAGAATCATCTTTCACAGTATGTAATTTTTAGAGATGCCAAATTCTTCTCTTGGCTGGGAAAAGCTCAGAGCAACTTCTTTTGACTTGTCAGTACCACGGGTTGACTAGCAGGTGGATGCGCAGAGCTGGGCCTTCATTTTCTTAAAGGACTACTGAAACAAAGATTTCATGGTTTCTGCTGCCCCTTCTCATCAAATTTTAGGCTTCCTTAATGACTGAGCATTGTGCTGCAGCATGTCCCACTGTGTGCTGATGGTTCTATGTGACCAAGCAAACCAAAACCTGAGCAGTTGGATGCCGTCTGACACACAGCACTTCTTACAAATCCTGAACACCTGTAGTATGCATTCAGAAAGGCTTGGTTCGACCAGGCTGTGCAGTACCTTGTGGGCTTAAATCCTACTGAAGCAAAACCCTGTGTACAGCTCAACCTTCTGTTTTATTTATCGTACCGAGAGCTTTCTTAGAAGATGAGCTGCAAGTGCAAATTGCTAGCTGAGAGCCAGCCATCTCCTCTAACTGCGAGTTATTAACAGCACTCAGTGTGCCTTGCTGCCAGCCCAAGTGCAGGTGAGCCTCCTCCTAGCTCCCACCTGTGCCAGTGACACCAGCACAGCAACACTGCTGATAGTTTGGTGCATATGTGCACCAGCAGAAGAGAATCTGGTTACCTTTTCTATGACTGTGTTAGCTTTGCTATATTAGCAGATGCTGCCAGAGCGTGTAGATGCTGCTGTGCATCTAAGTGGTTGGTCTGTTAAGAAAATAGCATTGCTATGTCAGTTTGTCTTTTTTGGAGTTTAAACAGGGTACGTTGCACAGAGCAAATTGCAGACTGGGGTCTGCTGTCTTCATATAGAGATAGCCTGGCAGTATTTATGTGTGGTCGTATCAGCAAAGGGAGTTACATCCCCAGAATGCACTGAATTGAGTTGTTTTCCAGAATATAAACATGCTCTGTGCTTCTAATGTTAAATATCAAGCAGTAAAACTTCGTGCTGTGCACTTGGTGTATTGCTGCCATCAATCTACAGCTTATGAGCAAATATAGCTTTTTGGATCCTATCACGTAAGACAGGCTGAATGCTTGGAGTTCTCCTGTCTAGGCCAGAGAGCTAAATGTTACCAATGTGATGCAGAGTGCTTCCAAGAATAGAAAAGTGGGCACATGTAAAGCAGGTTCCCCTTCAGTCATGTTCTCTGGGCTGCTATGGCACACGGTGATGAGCTCGATAGCAGGGTATCAGCCTCAAACATTCCTCTGAGGGCTCAGAAGGTTTATGGAAAACAACTTGAAAACATAACCCTTAACATCCCCAAACCAAAAGCTGCATAGAAAGACTCCCAACATTACCACCTTCCTAAATGTTACCATTTTTAAGCCAGTCTTATGTTTGTTTTGTTTTTTCAGCCGCAGAATTAATATTGTGGTAGAACTCTGCTAATGGGAAAAACATCCTGAAAGATGCCTTGCAGGCATCACTTCTCAGTTCTTTGCAGCACTCTCTGTTAGCAGTGCAGCAGTGCGGCGCAGTCGTGCACTCTGAGATGGGGACAGAAGGTGACAACAGCTCCTATTCTTTGTCATAAGCCAGGCTGAATGCCTCAAAGAATTAAGCACTCAGCATTTGTGTGGAATGAAAAATGCTACTGTAGTATGGGGCACAGTAGAGAACTCATAACCTGTTAGTTTCATGATAATTATGTGATGTTTTTTTCAGTTAAAAGGGTTCATTTAAGGAAAGACATGAAGACCAGTGAATGTGTCTGGGCCCATACAGGCATCAGAAGAGCTATAAGCAGAAGGAGACAGGTGCTGCAAAAAGGGAGAGACTGAGTGTGGTTTCAAAGGCACAGGACAAAGAGAAAGTGTATCACAGGAAGAATTTATTTTGGTGTAGTCTGAGAATTTTGTGTATTTTTCTGGGATTTCTGGACTTAGAGCCCCTCTGTCAGAGCAGGGGTTCTTCCAAGGGACTGTTTTCTCAGGTGTCTGAGACAGATTGGAGTCTGCATCCATCTGAGTTTATCCTGCATTGCTCTGGGCCCATTAGTGGGGATGTGCAGACAGTTTTCATAGTGTCATAGTAAAGCCTCGTGCTTCGTGGCAGTGTGCTGTGGATGTGCTGTGCAGAACTTGTGCATACATCTCCAGCCCAAAAATCCCAGATGAAGAAATATTCCCATCAAATGAACCTAGCCAAAGAAAACGCTCGGTAGATGTTTTTCTGAATGGTGTTTTGGGCAGCCTGAGAGTCCTTTGGTATTACGATAGGAAATAATCAGTGCAAGTTCCGAGGGTGAAATAAAGGGAAGCCCTTTCCCTGTTGTTTCACAGCCCTGAGGGGCACACATGGGAGATGGGAAAGCTGCTGCCCTCGTGCCCCCAGAGCAAGGGCATGTGCACAGGGAGCAGGAGCCTGAAGAGAGTGTGTTGTATTAAAAAAATGCATCTGTTCCACATGACTTCCCCTGCCCTCCAAAAGGAAGTGGAATGGAAGACCAGTGACAGTTTTCAACTTGTGAAGGTCAAATTCACCCTGTCTTCTGCTTCGTGACGTAGAATCATAGAAACAGAATGCCTTAGGTTGGAAGGAACCTTAATGCCCACCCAGCTCCAACTCTCTGCCATGGGCTGGTTACCCTGCACCAGCTCAGGCTGCTCAGGGCCCATCCAACCTGGCCTTGAGCACCTCCAGGAATGAGACATCCACAGCTTCAATGCCACATGGAAGTGGCAGTGCCCAAGCTGTAAATCAGAGCATCTTTGAGCTACTGGGTTTACTTCTGTAGGATAAGGAAAGCCACCGTACACTGGTGATGCAGTGACTTTCTCTGATAGTGGAGGACAGTGCTTAAACTTTTCTGTGTCCCTTAGGTCAGTGACCATGAGTAACCACATACTGAACCACTTGTTAAGTACATTGAAATTCATCACAGTTATTAATTCCACCAAAAACTCCCTGTTAATCACCATAGGAGAAAACGAATCCAGAAACTTCAACTCCCCCGAGCACCAACTCCTACAGCTTCTCAGCCTTTCCTCGATCTTTACATGGCAGAAATTTGCGAGAGCTGCCAGGAACGTGCCATTTATGAGCAAAACTGCAGGAGGAGCATTTTGTAGCGAGCTCCTCTGGCACTTGGCCAGGATGCAGGGGTTAATGCAACCTTGAGAAAAGTGTGGGGGAGACTTGTGCTGTCTCATTTTCTGCAGCACGGGAGCCCAGGTTGTACGAACACAGCTGCATTCGTGGTGTGCACACAACAGCCAGGGCTCAGCTTGCTCCACGGGGAGCTGCTCTTTGCAGAGGTGTATGGGGTGAATGTACAGAGAGGCTTCATTCTTCCCAACCTGGATGCTGGTTGAGCTGAAAAGAGATGGTGACCCATTTGTGCTACTGCTTTTCAGAAATGTTCTTTGATAGGGAGCCTTTGGTTATCCCTCCCGTTAAATACACTGCCTGATACATTTAGGGAGGCCATTCTTATCTTCTTTTTATTTTTGTTTTGTGTGGGATTTATTTTCAGTTTTCTCACTGGGACTTGACAGTGAGAACAGACAGAAGTGGTTCATTTCCCAGTTCTGCTTTAGAGCTTCATGCTTGGGTTGGCCCAGACTATCACTACCAAGCTGCAGAGGGACAGATGAACAGTGGCTGTGCTGCTTCTATGGATCTGGCAAACCTGATCAAAGTCTGGACCTGGCAACATAGCCCTGGTTAATGTATGAAGAATCTACTAAAGCTGTGAAAAACCTCCTTTCAGTACATCCAAACTTAGTGAACAGGATCTATTCATTCATTCATTCTACATATTTTTGGGATAATAACCACTAATGTCTTTGGAATGGGCAAGAAGGTCTTGTCCTCACTTCAGATTTTGCCTGCCCTTCTGCCGGTCACTGCAGGTGGAGTCACAGGGCCACCAGAGCTGCCCTAGTCTTGATGGAAGTGGATGAGCAGAAGAGGCAGCTCTGGTGCCCCAGCCCATCCTGGTGAATCAGCCAGATCGAGGGGCACTGACAACTGCTGCTGTCATATAGGTCCATACTTGTGGATGTCAGGCAGCGGAGCTCCTCCTCACACTTGCCATGTTGGGAGTTGCAAGACTGATGGGAGGCTTAATAAGTCTCACAGGTTTGGCTTAAGAAAGTCATGGTCACTGGAGTGCTTTTGGAATTGACAGCTGTGAGCAAAGAGTGATCATGGAGAAATATAAACCTGTGTACGAGAGATTGTTGGAAACACCTCAAGGAATGTGGTATGCGAGGGATTCCTGTTTTCAGCAAATCTCTTGCAGGCAAATTCTGTTCCCACTGCTGTCATTTGATATAATTTCTTCCGCCAGCAGTAGTCATTCCACAGGAACAAGGAGTGTCCTTAAAGGCTGTCAGTGTCACTGCTTTGCAGTGTCGCAGCAAGGAGAAAAACAGCTTGAGGCGTACTGATATAGTTGCTAAATTAGGCAGATAAGTTGATATTTAGATATAGTAGAGTGTTTAGGTATGGGTAGCTTTGAGGGCACTCATTCAACTGATGTAAGTAAATAAAAAATTTCTTTTTTTTTTTTTTTCAAGACTGATGTGATCAAAAACTCCTGTTAAAGCATGAGGTCTGTATGCAGAACCGTGTCAAAGGCCTTTCTGAAGTCCAAACAGATGATATTAGTGGCTTTTCCCTTGTCCACTGACGCAGTTACGCCATCATAGAAGGCCACTATTAATGGGATGTGGCAGTGACCCATTAGAAAATAGAAACAGTTATTAGCTGGAGTCTGTTGGGTAAAAATTACATGCCTAAACGGAAGGGATATGCACAGTGTAGTACAGTAAAACTAATTTCTTTGTTTACAAGGATGCCTTGTATGTATGTGAGAATTTGAGGTATATTCAGTAAAGTCCTTTCTAACTAAAAATTAATACAGTATAGGAAAGTGCTATTAGGTAAAATTTTCTTGCCAGCTTTCAGCGGGTTCAGCAGTTATTCTGTGTACAACATGATCTTATCCTCATTTTAGGGGATGGAATAGAAAACTTACTTGGAGTGCTTTGGATGAGAGTCCTAAGTGTATGTCTGAGCTCCTGGTGTTGTGCACACTGTCCTCATATAACAGATTTCAAGCTCAGAGCACAGCAAGCGTCCTCCTAGCATGAGATGCTTGAATGCCACAGGACTGAAATAGCATTTGTCTTCTGGCTTCCTCACCCTCTAATGAAATGAGCTGCTTGATCATTTTCCCAGATTTACACTTTCATACAATGGACAGTAATGTTTCTTCTGGTGCATCAGACCAAAGTAAATGTGTCGAATGATGAGACCTGTGTGTCAGATTTAAAATTTCTGGCCAATGTGGAAAGCCAAAAGCCATGTCCTACTCAGAGGAGTCCCTACTCAGATGGATTGGTGCTGGTCAGCAAAGTAGAGTGCCCAGCAGTCTCAGTGCTATGCAGAGGCTGGTGTGGCTGTGTTACTTCAGGGTCTGTTTTTGTTGAGTGCTGTATTTCTCCTTTTAGGACAACAGAGGGGTGGCCAGATGGGTTTAGGCTCACCTGAGCCATTTGTGCCTTCCTCCGCATGGCTCAGCTCATGTTCATCTCCCCTCACTGCAGACACCTATGAAGAGGGAGTAAATTAATGCTGATCATTTCCTGCTTATGATTAAGGACAAATAAGGTCCTTCAGGGGGCAGTTCAGTTCTGAAGAAAGCCATGTGAGGTGTCCTGTCCCTCCTCAGTGACTAGATGGGGAGGTGGCTGGAGGGCCTTCATGACTTGAGTGTCCCTGCTGGGGGGACTGGATGTTAGAGGCAGGTCTTCCACAGTTTGATGGTTTTGGAGCAACTTTTTGCTTCAGTTAAAAAACAGTGCATTTTGTAATACCGTGTTTTAAAAAGTCCAAAGTCAAAACAAGGTTTAATTGGTGCCAAATTAATTTTTGGAGAAAATATTCCTTCTTGGAGGCTTTCCAGATGCTCTATTTTTGCCACGATTCAGAACGAAGGCCAGATTTTGAAATCTCAGATTTCACTGAATGAAACTTCCATCCCCTGTTCCCTCTCCTCGTTAACTGTTTGCAGTCTGACACTGGAGATCCAGCAGTCAGACTGCGATATTTGTATTTCCTGAGATGGTTTCTCAGTGCTGTCAGAGCAGAGATAGATCACAGAATCATAGAATAGCTTAGGTTGGAGGGGACCTTAAAGATCACCCGGTTCCAACCCCCTGCTGTGGGCTGGTTGCCCCCCACCAGCTCAGGCTGCCCAGTGCCCCATCCAACATGGCCTTAAGCATCTCCAGGGATGGGGCACAACAGCTCTCTGGGCAGCTGTGCCAGGGCATCACTGCTTTCTAAGTAAAGAATTTCTTCATATAGATGGAGCTGTGCTTTTCAATATGTAGGTTGTCAGCAAAATTGATGGTGAGTTTTGTTGCTGAAGGAAAATTGTGAGAAAAGCTGACTGAACTTAGCTTTATTTTTTAATGTCATTTTAGTCTTATCCCCAATGTTCTTGCCTTTCTTCCAGACAAGGAACACTTGAAAGAGAAGGAGAAGCTGGAGATGGAGCTGGCAGCCATGCGCTCTGCCAATGAGGATCAGCGCAGGCACATTGAAATCCTTGACCAGGCCCTAAACAATGCTCAAGCCAAAGTCATCAAACTGGAAGAAGAGGTGAGGCGTAGGCATCATTCCTCTGCTCTGATGCTAATGGTAACTTGCAGATAAGCTTCCTCCATCCCAGTCCTGAATCTGTTCTGGCCATCAGGTGGCACATCTTCCTGCTCCCATGTGGTGGCCATCCAGCAGAGAAAATGCATAGCTGTACAGCACTGAACCAGGAAAGCAATTAAAGGAGCCCACAACCTGGTTTGTTTGGAAACCATAGATGTTTTCAGGGCAGAGCTTTCAACATGTAATCAGGAGCATCACTAAACTGGAATAGTCAGTGGCTGAGATATTGGTAGGGCTTAGTAGAAATATCAGACAAAAAGCTGACTCACTGATTGAGAATTGTGATATAAACATGTAATGCTGGTACATCCCATATCTCCTCAGAGAATTCCAGGAGTGCATAGCAGCACAGCAGTGTAGGGCTTAGCAACTTTGCGTGTGAATTGTGGTCTTCAAAGAATGAGCTGATCTGGCTACATGCAAAACCTTCAGGATTTGGAGCTACAGTATTTATCCAAGAGCTGAAAAAACTTATTGTACCACAAGGCTCCTGAAGTGTCGTCTATGCAGAACCCCCAAGGTTGACCATTCTTAAAAATGGTCATGTAAGCCCAACGGTGAAAATCGGTGTTCAAACAGGAGGACAAATCCCAAGAATAGAGGGCTCTTCAAACTGACAAATACAACATCTAGTAGCTGGATCTGAAGCTAAGCAAGTTCAAAATGGAAATAATGCTTGGTATTAACAGTAACCAAGAATGATATCAGTTCTCTGTTACTGGAGATGAATAAATCTCAATTTATTGTGTTCCTTATGGACCTTCAATGAGAAGTTGCAAATAATAGTTAGCTGAAAGCCTGTGTGCTCTGGCAGATAAGACAGGATTGTTGTAATAGGACTTTTTGACCGTGAAATATCAAGCCCTGGGACCAACAAAGAAGGAAGATACTTTATGGGGAATAAAATAAAAAGTCTTGACTGTCTGAGCAGGTTCCATCAGTGACAGGAAGAATGCTCACTTAGCACAGAATGCTGGCATGGTTTTGGTCAGGTCTGTTCCCCTTGGTGCCTGATTTCCCAGCTGCACTCTCACAGAGGTTGGCCTGGGGATGAATCCTGCCAGATGTCTTGTGAGGAGTGGACAAGGTCTGTTTTCAAATACCTGCAAGTAACTTGATGCAGTTCAAGACAGACCCTCATGTAGGCTAATTAATGATTACTCACAACCTGGTGGTTTTCAAGTACTGAAGGTGAATGCTATATCATTCCTGACCATTAGACTATTCTGACTTCTTGTTTGAAAACATTTTTAAAACTCCATTGCCTCTGGCAAATACACTCAGCAGCAGGAAGAGGATCCCATTAAGTTTAAGTGCTCCTTTGTTAAACTGCTCATCTTCCCAGTGTATTTAGGGCAGTCCCTTTGGGATAGCTGCAGGAGTTGGCGTAGCTTTAATCTGTCCATTATTCACTTGATACTGTTTGCCTTAAAGGTAACCAGAGGTTTTCTATTTACATTTTCTTATAAAGTGGCTGAATAAAGAAATGCTTTAGGTAAAAACACCTGCTCCTGCAATCACAGCATGTCACAGGGAATGGGAAGAAACATGTTTAGCTTCTGGTTGCTCCACAGACTGTCAGTATGATACTGGCAGGCAATACCAGCTTGCTGATCACACACTGGTGAAGGCAGCAGAAGCATAAACAGAGATTTCCAGGCAGGTGGTATAAGAAGCTATCCTTAGCCTGTAAATACATTTGCAGTCTTAAGGCTCTGTGTCTAAAAGCTTTGCAGTTGCCAGTTCCTAGCCTAGTCTTCCAAGAAAAATATGCCTTTGTTGGGTGGAAATTACAAGTTAAACTGAGAGAGGACAAACATTCCCATCTAGAGATCTGGTAAGGTCCTGCTTGTTTGGTATTCCTCAAGAGGTGATCTTCTGCTCAAGGTGGGTTAGGGACCTTCTGCCCAGACAGTGTTAGGTGTTACTGAGGTGATAACCTCAAGGCTGGGGCATAGTAGGTGTTACAAAGATAATAACCTCATGCCTGGGGCACGTTAGGTGTTGCAGAGGTGGTAACCTATGTGTCCCAGGGCATGTTAGATCCAAGGGCTGACAGTGAATGAATGTGATGCAACCACATTCCCCAGAGTTAGTCAGAGCCCTGGGTCTCAGCAGACCCATGCTAAGCTAGTAGTACTTAAGTGGTTTTCATTCTAGGAGGAGTTAAATGAGCTTTCTCACAGCTGCTGTGGTTGCAGTGCAGTGCAGTGCCACGGTTAAACTGTGACTGTCAGCATGTACCCAAACTCCTCATCCTACTTTCCTTTGCTTCTGGCCTGTTCCATCACTAAAAGAAACCACCTTTTTAACGATCTCCACTTCTTGGAGATCATTTTGACACATATGCAAACCAGATAATCTTCAGTTTTGAGTCTTCATCTCAAACCAGCTATTCTTATTATAATTTGAGATAGATATACTGAAAGAAACAAAAAATCACTCATATAAAGATGATGATTATTATTGAGTTCTACCCCATACACTGCTTTGTAATTCCATGTAGATTTCTTGTAGCACCAAAATGTAATTTAGTTTAAAAGCTTTTCAAATCAAGACTTGAGAAATAAGCAGCAGCTACTAAATTGAATTAACATAATATACTATGTAAATCTACATTATCCTGAGTGCTTGCTAGTAGAAGGATTTAATTCAGAAGTATGTAGATGGTATTATCACCACATGTCATTTAGACACTGCTGCTGGGGTTGTATCAGAGAAACAACTGAATAATTGGAGAGGGGTCAGGAAAGAGCCATAGAATTTATTTGAAGCACAGAAGATCTTCTTTGCTGTGAACAATTAATGTTAAGAGATGGCTGAGCTTGAGTCCGTACATGTGAAGATTAAGAAGAGATTGCTGTCAGCCAGATTAAACATCGCTTTTTAACATAAGGTGAAATAATGAGATGCAGTGTTTGGGAGCTAAAGCTGAGCAAATCAGGCCAGAAGGAAAGAGTCATTAACATGAAAACAACCTACATAGCAAGTCGGTGAATCCTCCATCTCTTACAGTCAAATCTGTAGATTTTTCCCAATCGCTATTCTGTAACTCGAACCAGAGTTTAGTTCCCAGAGCAGATATTTTTTCATAAGACCCACTGGTCTCTCAGAATTTTTTGCTTCATGGAGATCAGCCCCTTTTGGCCTTAGCTCTTCATCTTTATTTTCCTAACCACTGGGACAAGAGCAGCATTCAGACAAGTTTGCTGATTTTGTGAATACGTGAATTGTTTCATTAAATGCTTCTTGCTCTAGTAGATCACACTTTGGAAGCAGAACAAGAAGTAATTTGCTTAAATTGCAAAAGAGAAAGCCAGATTAGGCATTAGGGTAAAAGTTTTCAAACAGCAAAGGAAAATAGGTCATGAAGTAGTTTGTAGGGGAAGACTGTGGTGTCCATGTTCCTGGGAGGGTTGCAAACAGATTATACAGACGTCCACCAAGTTTTCATACAGTCACAGAATTGTGGGAGTCGGAAGGGACCTCTGGAGATCATCAGGTCCAGCCCCTGCTAAAGCAGGTTCCCTACAGCAGGTTGCACGGGTAGGCATCCAGGTGGGTCTTGAGTATCTCCATAGAAGGAGACTCCATAGCCTCTCTGGGCAGCCTGTTCAGTGCTCTGTCACCCTCACAGTAAAGAAGTTCTTCCTCATGTTTGTATGGAACTTCCTGTGTTGCTGTTTGTGCCCACTGCTCCTTGTCCTGTCACTGAGCACCTCTGAAAAGAACCTGGCCCCACTGAAAAGAGCCCAGGACTATCCATTTTATTCTGTCCCTTTAGATATTTATAAGCATTGATAAGATCCCCTCTCAGGCTTCTCCAGGCTGAACACTCTCATGTCTCCCAGCCTCTTCTCCTCATAAGAGAGATGCTCCAGACCCCTCTTCATCTTTGTGGCCCTCTGCTGGACTCTGTCCAGCAGTTTCCTGTCTTTCTTTAACTGGGGAGCCCAGAACTGGACACAGTACCCCTGATATGGCCTCACCAGGGCAGAGTAGAAGGGGGAAGATCACCTCCTTTGACCTGCTGGCCACACTTCTTTTGATGAAGACCAGGATCCCATTGGCCTTCTTGGCTACAAAGGCACTCTGCTGGCTCGTGGCCAACTTGTGGTCCACCAGGGCATCCAAAAGTACTTCTCTGCAGAGCTCCTCTCTATCAGGTCAGTTCCTAACCTCTACTAATGCGTGTGGTTATTCCTCCCCGGGTGTAGGACTGTACATTTGCCCTCGATGAAGCTCGTCAGGTTCCTCTCCACCCAGCTCTCCAGCCTGTGACTTAGATAGAGTTAATCCTACCTGGTAGCAGGAGGATAGGCTGGTACCTGCTGAGGTGACTTCCAGCCATTTTTGCTTTGAGTTTGTGACTCCACAAGGCAGTGGAGCTTAGAATCATGTGTTTCTGATTACAACCTTCCTCCCTCACAGATGGGTACTCAACTAGCAAGCCCATTAATTTCAGTGACAACATGTTGTACTTTGATTCTTAAGTGCACGTGGATGAAATATTTCTTACAGATCTGCAGACAAGTCAGATTTGGCTCAAGAACTTTCCTATAAGTTTATGAATGTGGGAACTGTCTTGTTGCATATCTAACAAAATTGATTGCTAGGGCAGTAAATGTGCTTGGCCTCACCCACATATACAAAGGAGCACTCGTGCATAACTGTGTGAATCCTGAGCCCTAAAGGGCTGCTGCAAGGCCAAATTCTGGCTGATGTGGTATAGATCCTGCTCAGCACCCAGACATGGATGAGGGTTGGGAGCCCACATCACCTCTCAGATCTGTGCTCACACAGCTGGGAGGTGGCACAGGCACTTTTCTACTTGCAAAACAGCATATGCACTAAGAAGCCACCAGTGTGTCTATTTTGCAGTCATCAGCTCCCAAGGAATGCAGTCTTCCTACTGCTGCCAAACACCAGTCAGGATTATAATCTCAGTGCTTTTCTGCAGTATGTGGGAACTGTGAGCATTAGCCCAGATTACAGCAGGGCTGTAGGGAGGTCACACTGCGGGTTACTGGTTCTGGATGGGAAGCCAGAACTTTGCTTCAACCAATTTTGCTTTCGCTGTGAGCATTTTCACTCCATCTGTGACACAGATGGAGTTGAGATGGTGGAAGAAGAATTCTAAGAAAAATCAATTTTATTATCACTAATTGCTGGGAGGAAACCTAAGCAAATCCAGCATTACAGAAGGAAAAAAATGTTTGTTGGAACTCACATTGCAGTTCAGTAGCAGTTTAAGTATTTAAAAATAAGATAGGCTCCAGAATACTGTCTTGGCTCTGGTCTAGCCAGCTCTCAGTCTCTTGTATATCTAGTAGTTCCCCAGCGTCACTGAGGGTTAATGCATTTTTCTGCCTCCTGTCTTGCTTCTGAAAAGCTTCCCAAACAAGTGCACTAATAAATGAGATCAGAAGCCCCAGATGGGATCATGGTGGTTGTAGCAATGACCCCAAACACCCCTATTACCACCCAGGTTGCAGATGGGTCTGACTGGTGTTGGCAAAGCCCGTCTTTTCCAGTATTCGCTCTCACCAAATCAGAGCTTCAAGCTTGAAGCTGCAATCCCCCAGAACTTTCAGTATCAGTGATAAAATTCATAACAGAAAGCTGGGGTAGAAGAGGAAAATCAACAGTTCCTGAGGCTGGAACAGGTTGCCCAGAGAAGCTGTGAATATCCCATCCCTGGAGATGTTCAGAGTTGGAAGAGGCTTTGAGCAGCCTGATCTATTGACAGCTGTCAGTGCCCATGGCAGGGGCTTGGGTGATCTCTGAAGGTCCCTTCCATTCCTTCAGTGTGAGTTCAGGCGGGATAGTGGGAAAAAAATTTCTTCATGCACCAGGGAGGTGGTGGAGTCACAGTCCCTGGAGATGTTCAAGAAATGTGTAGATGTAGCACTGAGGGACATGGTTAGTGGGCACGGCGGGGATGGGTTGATGGTTGGACTGGGTGATCCTAGTGGTCTTTTCCAACCTTAATGGTTCTCTGATTCTATTCTGTGACCTGCTGTCCCTGCAGCTGCGTAGGAAGCAGGCCTACGTGGAGAAGGTGGAGAAGCTACAGCAGGCACTGACACAACTTCAGGCTGCCTGTGAGAAGAGGGAGCAGATGGAGCGGCGGCTGCGGACGCGCCTGGAGCGGGAGCTGGACTCGCTGCGCATGCAGCAGGTGAGGCAGGGATGGCCTGCGTGGGGCTCAGCGCAGAGCCTTCTCACAGCCCTTCTGAGAGTCACCTTGCTTTAGGGCTGGGATTGCCTGCTAGGCTTTCCCATTGAACCTTTGGTTTCCAGTGGTTGATTGCTGAACTCTGCTGTGGGGCTGCTGGAGGTGGCTTGTGTCTTATGCAGTTATTCTTTTGAGTGGGTACTCTGGGCTCTTACTTTCTCCCCAGTCCCCAGGGGCAGTTATCTGTGAAAAGGGGCAAAAAAAGCATGAGGAGGTTGCAGGGAGGATTTCCAGTTCAGAGCCAGCACCAAGTGCCCAATATGTGGGTACTGGCTTTGGTGAAAAGCGAGCAGATGCACAGCATTTATCAAACCTCTGCCTGGGTAAGAGACAGCAACATAAGTAAGGCTGATGCTGCTGTAACTTCTGAAGGGCTCACTCCTATACCTGTCAAGAAACTCATCTGTTACAACAACCTTTCCTGGAGGGTTTGCAAACAGGCTGTACAGACATCCTCTGGGTTTTCACAGAATCATGGAATTGTATGTTGTATTCCAGTAGCTCTTCTCAATTGCTTCTTAGCCTGCTCTTCTCTGACTTAAAAAATAAATCACTCGGGGCTATAGCATGCTGGTGCTGGTGAAAAGGAAAGATCATTTGAGAAAAATAAATTTAAGCAAAGGTAAAACTGGATGGATACCCCATCTCTAGAGGTGTTCAAGGCCAGATTGGATGGGACCCTGGGCAGCCTGGTCCAATATTAAATGGGGAGGTTGGTGGCCCTGCATGTGGCAGGGGGTTGGAGATTCATGATCCTTGAGGTCCCTTCCAACCCTGGCCATTCTGTGATTCTGTGTGGAACTAGAAAAGGATTTGTTGGCTGGGACAGAAGGACAAATGGATAGATTAGGTAACTGGGATGGACTCTCACCCAGGTCCTTGCTGCAGAAGTTCTGCCTGTGTCTATGATTTTGCCAGAAAAATGCCTCTGTAACTTGCTGCCTTTATGGATTTTTTTGGAACTGCAATTAGCAACTGCATTTCAGGTTGCCATAGCTCCCACATGCCTGTACCAGTCCTTTTAAAGAATACGAAGAAGAAAGATTCTTTGACTTCACATCTCTTATCAGTATTGATGGGGAGACTTTGGGATATTTTTTACTGTTAATTTTTATACTTCTGGCTTTATGAGACACAGCATTGCAACAATTCTCAGTGCTTGCAGTGATGCCCCAGTGTTTTCAGTCAGAACTGTCTCTCTTAGCAGAGTTACATCTCCTGAAATTGTTTTTCATCACAGAGGAAAAGAGCTTTTTTCTCCTCTTCACCAACCAGAAGAGATGTGGCACACAAGGAGACAGTGAGCCAGAGTCTCTTCTGCTCCTTGACCCAAGCAAGTCCAAACAGCATATTGTCATTGTCATTGATGTTGGGACCAAAACAAGATCCTTTTGACTTGGAGTTGCAGGCTGAGCATGCAGGGCTGGCAGATGTTTTGTCTGGGAGTGAAGCAGCCCAGGGCTCTGTTTTACAGACCAGAACTGTGCTTCCAAAACATTGCCTTCCTTACGGGGGTCTGACTGTATCTGAGTGCACTGGCTGGGTTGCAGGAGTGGTTGCAGCAGTTGCTCCTAAGGGTTATTCCCTACTGTACTATTCCAGAAAGTATCTTCCAAACATGTCATTACTGCATTAAAGCCAAAAGCTGCAGTCTTGCCCTGCTGTCTCTTCTTTACTGTATCCAGGAGATAAATGTCTAGAAGGAAGAGCTGAACATGATTTCCCCTTAGCATAATATTGTACACCGTGAACTGTAACAAATTGGTTTTTTTTTTATTAAAAAAACTCACCATTTATTGATACTGACTTCTGACAGAGCTGTGTGCCCATCCTCCCAGTATGGGGTCATTCCACCCAGCCTCTGAGCTGGATCTTATCACTGAATCATATAATGATTTGGATTGGAAGGGACCTTAAAACATCCAGTTCCAACCCCTGCTTTGGGCTGGTTGATCCTCACCAGCTCAGGCTGCCTAGGGTCCATCCAACCTGGCTTTGAGCACCTCCAGGCATGGGGCACCACTGCTTGTCTGGTTCACCACCCTCTGAATAAAGATTTTTTTTCCTAACATCTGTATTTCCCCTCTTTTAGTTTCAAGCCATTCCCCCTTGTCCTACCACTATCAGACCATGTAAAAAGTCAGTCCCACTCCCATTTATAAGCTTCCCTCAAGTACTGGAAGGCCACAATGACATCTCCCAGAGCCTTCTCTTCTGCCCCAACTCCACCAAGGAGCTCAGGGCAGCTTTACTTGCAGCTTGGGTGCTGTAGCTAAATGTCTGTAGCAGAGCAAGATAAACCTGTGTAGATCAGAGTACATCCAAAGAATCAGTGCTCTTCCACATTCATGGCTGCATGTCTGCCTCCTGTGGGAGCCACCTCACAGCCTCTGGGGATCTTCTGCCCATGTGGGTGGAAGGTCACCTGCTGCCCTCACAAAGCATCTCCAGGCACTGCTAGACTGAGTTGTGCCAGCAGAGACAGGCAAGAAGAATGTCTTTTAAAGCTTTATTGCTTTTTTCCCTCGGTTTGGTGCATCCCACAAAATCCCTGTGCATTGAGGGACCTGGCACCCTGGCAGCCTTTCCAGCCTCCTGCAATTCAATGAGGGGCAGGATTTCCCTGCCTCATGCAGGTGGCTCAACACAGCCCCTGTGGTGCTGTGCTAATGCAAGGCTGAGCTGTCCATATGGAGAACGAGGGCTGGTAGCTCCTGTTCTTGTCAGATGGTGGTCCTGTCCTGTTTGAATAGTGCTGTGTGGAGCCAGGAGTTGGACTCAGTGATGCTTATGGGTCCCTTCCAACTCTGGATATCCTGTGATTCTATGACCTGTGGCTGTTTGCTCCGGCAGAGGCAGGGCAGCTTCCAGCCCAGCAGCCTCCCCGAGCACAATGCGCCGGCACTGATGGAGTTGGTGAGGGAGAAGGAGGAGCGGATCCTGGCCCTGGAAGCTGACATGACCAAGTGGGAGCAGAAATACCTGGAGGAGAGCACCATTAGGCACTTTGCCATGAATGCTGCAGCCACGGCTGCAACAGAGAGGTGAGATGGTGTTGCTGCGAGCAGACAGCTCTATTTGCAGCAGAAAGTGTGGGGGCGGAATAAGGAATGGGTATTTCCTCAAGGCTGGATTTTGCTTTGCCTCTCCATGCTGTTTCTCCAGCAGAGTTATTACATCTCTCAGTGAGGTGACACCTGTAAAGTACAACATTCAGTTAAAGACAGAATTTACCCTTTTGGCCATGTCCAAAAGTTTACCAAACTCAGGCAGCAAGCTCAAACCAAGTTAGGGATGCCAAATTACTCAGCACTGATAAGGCTATTCACAGGTTATGCACAGCACACAGCTGGAGCTGCTGGTATCAGCTGCATCCAGCCCACATTCTGCTGCCTGTTTCTATAACCTCATTTTAAAACCTGTAACAAGGGAAGCATTGTGGCCTAAATCTCCTGTTTCACTGCTTCATTAAGCTTCTAATTAAAAAAGTTCTCCTAACATCTAAACTAAACCTCTTGGCTGCAGATTGCTTCAATTTATTCTTGTCCTTCTCAGGTGTGCATGATGAATAACAGGTCACTGGCAGCATTATAACAGCCTTTTAAATGTTGGAAGACACACATTCCCTGGTGTATCTTCCTGGCCTAAACTAAACCTGCTTCCTCCAGACATCCCTCATACGTCCTGTAGGAACCCCTTCCCATTCCCAGTGCTTTTGTTTGGGTAGTCTCCAGTTTGTCTGTGTCAAAGTGTGGTGCCCCCAAAGTGCACAATGTGTTGCAGCAAAGTCTCCAATAATGATAATTAATGTCCCACTCCAGTTTCTTTAGAGCCAAGTCCCCCGAATACATCCTAAGATGAGATCTGCCTTGTTAAATATGGCTGTGTGCTAATCTCAGTATGATACATTCCTTTTGTGCTTCAGTCTGGACAGCATTTCCTCTGCTGTTTTTCACCTTCCTAAGCGTGCAGTTTTGTTTCTCATTCGTGGTGCAGCCTTGGTGACTTTGGGACTGTTTCCCCGGTGGGTGAGTCAGTCCTCTTGATGTCTCACCTTATCCTCCAGGATGGCCGTTCATCTCACAGGGCTCAGCTGTGATTTTAACATTGGTCCCAATTATTAACACCATTAACGACTAACCCAGATCCTAGGGTACACCACAGCAAGACAACCAATAGCCATCCATTTTAACAGTCAATCATTACTCTTCAAACATGAGATATGGGTGGTGGTTTTTTTTTTCAAGCACCAACCTCACTTGCAAAACCCATCACGGTCCATGGGACCCAACTGACTGTGTCCCATCACTTTGCCAGGGACACCTCGGCCCCCAGCCACTCACACAATGGCAGCTATGGTGAGAGCACACTGGAGGCACGGGGCTGGCAGGAGGAGGAGGAGATCATGCAGGCCAACCGGCGCTGCCAGGACATGGAGTACACGTAAGGGACTGCCATGCTGCAGGGCTGGGACTGGGGTCGCCCCGCTGGGCTCCTCCCCTTGGGTGGGGTGGGGTGTTGGGAAGGGGGATCAGGACGCACTTTGGTTCCTCACTGTCCTTAGATAACTCCCTCTACTTGCACCAAAGCCTTGCACCCAAACCAGCCTTCTTAAAAAACTGACGTTGTTCCAATATTAAAAGTAGGTTGGCATGCAAGGAAGCTAAATGCTTGCTTAATCTCAGTGAAAATCCCCCTCTGGAAACAAGAGCATCTCTTTGTAAAAGCTGAAGTTGTAATCCCACTCCTACATAATCAGCAAATAGAGCATCTGCTCTCCTTAGTTGCCTGCTTGTTGCTCTTTTGGATACACTCAGTTGTGCACATCCATGTTGGATGGCATTCAGCAATTAGCCTGCAAAACTTAGCCCCCTGAAACACCTCTAAGTATATACACATGTATTTACAGAAGTAAAAAAACATATAGTATACACTTCTTTGGACACCAGGTAATGTTCAGTGGCAGAGCACACCAGTGGAGATGTGGCTGTGTAGATAAATGGGTGCTAGAGCATGAGGCTGCACTTGTCATCCAGGCTGTTCTTTGGAGAAAAGTGGTCTGCTGATGAGTAAAGATCCTTTGGGAGTGCTTGGGGATGTCTCTAGGTTTTTAATGAAAAATCACGTGAAATCTGTCCACCATTTTTGTCTTTCCCAAAAAAATGACAAGTTTGCAGACAATCCTGTAAAGCAGCATATGTGTTGCTTGTGGAAAGTGCAGATGATTGTTTCTACTGGGTTCGGTTTCTGTTTTCCACTCACACATGCAAGCTAATCCTGCTTCTAGTGAAGCAATGGAGTTTTGCCAATGGCTTCATAAGGATGGATTAGGATCTTGTGTTTTCATTGCAAATTAGAAATCTGACTATGAAAACTAAAGGCATCTTACTGTCTGTCTCCCTTACATGTGTAAGTTTTTCAGATGTGGCAATTCAGCTTTCTCTGCTCCACAGAATGTAGTTGATTTGACCGTATGTTGTACATCAGCAAAGATGCAGAATGATTTGTTGTTAATTATTCCTGGAGGGAATTTTCAGATAATTTTTCCTACGGTCTTTGGGTGCCAGCTCTCCACACCACAAACAGATGGTTTCTGCAGGGCTTAAGTGGGATCCAGGGGCCCAGCCCAGCTGGTACAGGCACCAAAGGGAACTCCTTCCGTCACTTTAGCAACAAATCTTTCCTCCAGCTGCCAACAGACCTGAATGAGGAGGTTAACTCGGGATTTTCATTCGGGTAATGCGGAGGCAAACCCCTCCTTGTGGCAGTCTGCCAAACGGGGGATTCCAGATTTGGTGGCTGTGGGGGAATGTTGCTCATGTTTTTGTGTTATTTCAGTGAAGGTAGCAATCCACAGCACAGTCAGGATATTGCTCTCATTGATCCCTCTGTGTCGGTAAAGCCACAGCAGTAGGTGAGTTCGTCTAACCATGCAAAATAAACTGTTTGGGGTTAATAGCCAGAAATGCTGCCTGTTTCAGGCTGCATAGTTATCCCTTATAAGCCATGCAGGGAACTTCCTCATCCAGGTCACATAAAAGCAGGGATGGCAGAGCAGCGGGGCATGTACTTGGGGATGGGTCCTGCTACCCTCGGCTGCAGATTGCTGCCCATATAAACTTGTTTTCCATCCCTGTAAGCACAACATTTCTATTTTGGCAGAATAAAGAATCTCCATGCAAAAATAATCGAGAAGGATGCCATGATCAAGGTCCTTCAGCAGCGCTCACGGAAGGATCCTGGCAAAGCTGACAGTGCCAGCCTGCGACCCGCTCGCTCTGTGCCCTCCATTGCCGCTGCTGCAGGCACACACTCACGCCAGACCTCGCTCACCAGCAACCAGATCACTGAGGAGAAGAAAGAGGAGAAGATCTGGAAGGGAAGCATAGGTGAGTTGTGGTTTCGATTAAGCTTTGGCTTGTCCATCGCTTCAGAGAATCATCAAATTGTTAAGGTTGGAAAAGACCTCTAAAATCAACCCCAGCCCACCCCCACCATGCCCTCTCACCACATCCTTCACTGCCACATCTCCACAGTTCCTGAACACCTTCAGGGATGGT